>CALSBZ010041563.1:0-12876 GCA_943591055.1 Gobionotothen gibberifrons
GAGACAAGTGTAAGAGACAAGTGTAAGAGACAAGTGTAAGAGACAAGCTAGTATCACCGTTCACAGAGAGCAGATGATAAGACACCTCCAGCTCTGATGGAGGAAGAAACAAATCATGAAGGGGATATGTGAAGTTCTGCTCCTACAATTACAATAAAGAAAATCAGGTATTCATTGTTCAATGCAGATTATACATGCATTTCAAACTACTACTTTCTGCATTATATGTTTCAATCAATTCCAACCTTAGTAGTTGAACCACTTTGAATGGAGCTTAAAGATATGCCCCGTAATGTCAGAATATATAAGTGTTTCCCCTACCATTGTCTTGGAGGGGCGCTGCGCCCCGCCAACGGAGCCCCGCCAACGGAGCCCCGCCAACGGAGCCCCGCCAACGGAGCCCCGCGCCCCCCCCTTAAATTCAAGGTGTTAAATAAAATAAATAAAATATAATAGTTTTAATTTTTATATATACACATAGCACCAAATTGCAACCAATCTATATCGACTGTCACTTTTCACATTGAACATGTGCTCTTTTATTAAATAAATTAAACGTTTTCATTTGAAGTTGTGAGTTTAGTGTTTTTGACCCCCCCCCCCCCACCCCCGCTCAGGCAGCACCCCCCCAAAGCAGTAAACCTAGGGGGAACACTGAATGTATACCCAATAAGTATTACATTTTTTACATTATAAATCCTTTCTCACCATTAATTGTGCTGTTTCTCTGGGAGACATGCATGCTTTACACATTGTACATCACCCTGAGATAACTGTGTCATTTGTCATATTGGGTTATTTAAATGAAATGTTACTAATTCATTGATATAACCTGCATTTTGATTCAAAATCCAAACAATTGAGCATATGTCTTAGCCCATGATGCATGATGGGTAGAGTGCAGGGTGACAGGGCAGTGCTCCTGTGGCAGTTGGAGGTCCAGTGAGCATGACTGCGTTTGATCTCTCCTTCCACATGATTTCCTGCACGAGCTCCACTTGCTGCATGGTGTCTGACCAGCACATCCTTTTATAGAGCCATTATGCTGCCTCTGTAGAAAGGTTTAAAAAAACAATGATATTCTTACATAATGAAGGAGTTGTACAGTGTCACTGCTTTTGGGTTTTGTTCTCAGTGAACGACCACACCATAGTTTTCAAAGTAAGCGAGAACAAAGAACTCAAATCTCATCAGCGTTACTCACTCCTCGTCTCGTCTCATAATGGACTTTCTGTCATCTTTTGAAGGCAGTGCTGATGTTGTCTTTACTTCCAGCTCAGAGATGGATGCCTTTTGTTTTCAGTATGCTTGACTGCTCTCGGGCAATAAATCTGTTTGGCTTTTTCTTCGTTTTTCTGCTGATGAAGTTCCTAATTTTTGGTGTATTTGTATTAATCTGTTGGAAGAATACAAAGTTATTCACACCACTATCCCTGCGTTCATAAACAGTGTTTTGCAGATGTAAGTGTTTTGTGTATTGCAAAGCAAGGCCCTGGATTAACTGTTTTAATATCAGGAACAGTGTGAAGCTGTATTACGTGTTTTCTCTAAAGTAAGTAATGCTTTCCAGAATCAAAAGAAGTTGTACATGCTGTTTTTAAGCTATTTACACATCCACAACTTGGTTCCCTGAAGCTTTGATCATAATTTAGATGACATTTCCTTCCTCCCTTAACACGGATTCAGTCAAATATGAATACATTTTCATTCACCCCTGCCATCTGCAATCAAAATGGGATGTCAAATATCAAATTAGATTGAAAGTTGAGCCCATAATATTATGTATGAAGTCATTTTTGGTGTGTGAAAAACCCACCTACCTCCTCCAGCATACATAAGCGTCAATGAGCACTTAACTTTACTTCACTTCAATCATCATAATTACACACATAACCTTTTGATGTTGAAATGCGCTAATTAACAGATTTCAAATTCTACGCTGAATCATTTCTTTCCTTTTTAAATATACAGCTTTAAAATAAGATTGTATTATATGTGCAACTCTAATTAATCCTCTCATTTAAAGACAAAGTAGACGTAATGGACCAGTCTTCTATCTCTGTGAAGCAGAATAGCAGCAGTGAAATTGCACAGTTTTATGTGCAATTTCAGCTCTTCCAAGGGGGATTTTCCTCCCCTAGATAAAGGTGTTAATGCCTCCATTGGAAAAGCAAGGAAGCAAAGATTAGTTTGACATTACTTGGACAAAAAAGAAGCCTTAGTGGGTTACATGTGAGAATGTAGTCTCTTGAGCAAAACTCAAATTGCCTCCTTTATTTGTTTCAAAGTGACAGTTCCTACTCAGAAAACCCAACAGATTAAACCCATGTTGTGGGAGCTGTTCCAGCAGAGCGATTTCAGGCAACATTCAAGGTTGCAGGGGGGAAGCTACAAAATCAATGTTTCAAAGGGACTGATGGTTTCACTTTTTGTCTGGAGGCTGCATGTATGTGCGGTTATTGTGAGAGAAAGTGCAGTGTCAGCAAAGAGAGAAAGGGAGGTGAGTGATGGAACTCCCATTGTGTGAATAAGACTGGTGCCGCCGCTGCAAGAAAATCATTTTCTCTGCTTGTAATTTAAGATTTCTTTTACCCAGAGGAGTCTGCTGTTGAGTGGATGACAAAGGACACTCGAGCTTCTTAAATGACATTTTAAAATCTTTCAGCGAGATACAAATGATGAAATACCCAAACAACTTTATTGTTAATATTACATTACATTACATGTTAGTTGTTAGACGCTTTTATCCAAAGCGACTTACATACTCAATACTGTGGGCAATCCCCACAGGAGCAATTTGGGGTGAAGTGTCTCAGGGACACACATTCAAATTCAATTCAAAAGCTTTGTCATTGTACAGAATACAACGAGATGTATAGTCACTGCTCCAGCGAGTGCTTTAAAAACAGACATATTAAAACACAGATTAAAAGGTCTGACAGTTTCGACCAGCAAGTAGTGCACACAGCTTCGGATGGTCATGTAGATGACCAGGATTAATAAATATATAAATAAATGAATAAAATAGAATTATGATAAAATATATATGATAAATATTACAGTGTATACATAGAGACAGATCATGATTATTGCACAGTGGGGATATGGGGAGTTATTTCTGTGTGTTTAATGTCCTAATGGCCCATGGGAAGAAACTGTTTGTGAATCTGGAGGTGCGGGCTTTCAGTGAACGGTAGAGCCGGCCCGAGGGCAGCAGGTCGAACAACAACGACATGCTGACTGCAGTGGGGTTTGAACCTCTGATCCGAACACCAACGCACAACCCACTGCACCACACGCCTCCTTAATATGTACTGTAGGGCAATGATGCAAACCGCTTTAAAAGAGAAGCAAGAAAACTAAACGGGTACTGTTCCACATTTGCCTGTGCAGAATGTGTGTCAATGTTGTTTTCCTGGAGGCTGTTCATCTTTGGGAACTACTCTACTCTTTCACCTCGAAAGACATGGCTTTAGAGAGATACACTGTAAGTGGCTGACAGTCCATACAAAAAATCCCTTTGTAGAGGCACTAGACACTTTATGTACTGACCAAAAGTAGAATTTCAACTTCCAGGCCCATTGCGTGATGCCATAGGGCGCAAATATATATGTTATATACGTATATATGTGCGCCCTATGGCCTATGGCCCTATGGCCTATGTGCGCCCTATATATATATACATATATGTTTTTAGACATGCAATAAAAAAGGAAATGCTAGTGATTTAGCTCTCTGGGTCCATAGATGCATAAGATAACCGGAAGATCCGATTAAATGTATTCTCCACGGTCTGTCCATTTTGGCTTCATGCGCCACTGAACACGTTCATAGCTATAAACGTGGTCCTGCCTCCGTGCTGTATCCAGCTCTCGTCCATGTCCATTAACGTTCCATCCACATGTTTTCCCCTCCATTGGCTCTTTTTAAGACCACTGTCCAGGTTGCGTTGAGCAATTATTCTTCAAAACTCCGCTTCTTTGTAAAGTGGTCAGCTTGAATCATTTATCACCTCGGTAAGATGCTGCTCACGTCCAAACGATGCCAGGCGAGTTTTGTTTCTGCTGATCAGCCGTGATGTCGGACAGACCTTTTGAGCCTTGAGGCTGCTGAATCCGGCTCTATTTCCTAAATCTCTTTTGTGCATTTATTGACAAGGTAAAGGAGTAGTAGACAACGAGTAAAAAATGTATTTGAGCAATGAGAATGAAGGAGAAGTAGGATGTGGCAGCGAGGCCATCCAGGACGTCAGAGCTTTATGCGCTCCCGTCACGCTGCTCTGCACTGCCTGATGACTTCATGGCCCCCGAAATAGAGGAGAGACCTCCCTTGTCCACTAAACGATTAGACCGACAGTCATTTCGGTATGATTACTGGGCGTTGCACTCTAATCAATTTCAATGTTTTGGGATAAGCGCTGTGATGTGTTGGGTGAAAGGGTTTGTGACGTTAAAAGGCTGCTTTCAACGAGATGTCTCCTCGTGTTTATTTTGAGCATGGTACACTTGGAGTATTGCCATTTGTATCGCTATCTCCGACTTTTATCTTATTTATATTTATTTATATATTTTTTTTTTTTTTTTTTTTTAACCTTTCAAATTTTATCAGTGCCCTTTGCTGTGAAGCGCTTCGAGATTTGTCTTGGCAGATGAGAAGCGCTATATAAATTACATTTATTATTAATTTCATTAATTTCCTTTTTCTGTTTTCTCCCTACAGGATAATTTCCCTGCAGGAAACCCAGAGCGTCTCCTAGATCTGAAGTCCACTGTTGATCTGCTGACCAGCATCACCTTCTTCAGGATGAAGGTAGCTGCGTGTAGGAAAAGCGTGTGTGTAGGCAGAGAGGAATTGAAAGAAACATAAACAATATCATAAATAATGATGGAGCACGCCACTAAAAAAAAATACAATCTTTGAAGATGTAATGTTTTATCACAGAAATGCCTCGCCGCCCTGAATAAGCAAAAAACGGCACTTTCAGCCCTCGTCATGGCTGTGAAATCTGACGGAATGAAGTCATAAACATAAACTCTGATTGATTTCAGGCACCTTTCATTTAGGCCAAATCGATTCCAAATCATAATTCCTGGAAACCTGTCCCTCCTAACACCAGTGAGCATTCAAACCCAAATGATTTATGGCTGCACAATGTCTTGACTTCAGGCTGGTGGGGTCATGTGTGTGTAACGTGTGTTGACCTGCATACTGCTGGAAGCCTCTTGGTTCATAACGCGTCCAGCTCTCTCCTGTTTCCTGCCCCTCTCCCCCAACACTACGTCTTGACTGCTATAGGAAGAGCTTGGCTCTATTCAGCTCTCTTTTGCCTGCAGTGGGGGGGGGGGTAGTGCTAGTTCACCAAGGCATAGCTAAGATGGCAGCTATGAGCAAAGGAATGAAATCTGTCACTTTAGGTTACCAATGCTTTCACTCTCTGCCATGCTGAACTTCACCGTGTATACGCGCAGCTGCTCACACACCGGAGCTACAGTGTGACTATACTGCACACACACCTAAATGTCTGGCCACATGTCAATTATGATATACATAATGGATGTAAGAAGGTTGCCCTTTTTCCACAAGGAAGCGATAATGTTTCACGTATGTGTAATCTGATATAATTACTTTATCACTTCACTGATGGAACAACATAAACATTCATTCAAGACAGTAAATGTCATGGGTTGCATACATCATCTATAGTTACTGGGTAATTTTAATATCATCTGCTTTGATACTGAAAAACATTTAAATCATGTGTGTGTATTTGCTCCTGTGTGTGTGTGTGTGTGTGCAGGTTCAAGAGCTCCAGAGTCCGCCCAGAGCCAGCATGGTGGTGAAGGACTGCGTGAAGGCGTGTCTGGACTCTACATACAAATACATTTTTGATAACTGTCATGAACTCTACAACCAACTCCTTGACCAGGTAAACAGCTTTCTGATCATTCTCACTTCCACTGGTTATCAATTGATTCAGGCTCATCCACATATTTAGTTGTGCTTGGTGCTTAACTGCCAAATCTTGACATTAGACCTGTCAAAGATAATGGCATTAACGACTTGTTGAACAACATATGGATATGCCTTTTCATAATTGTTGCTGACTTCGATATTGCCCGTGGTGTTTACATGATTGCTTGTTGACATACGAATGTCAACAACATTTTGCCAGCATCATGCCAGAGTGACAGCAGGGATTTCCTTAGCATGATATAACTTAGGCATTGCATATTTTGGTTGAGTCCATTTTAGTTATTGTTTTGATTGTGCGGTCTTTTACCAATTCCAAATTCCAATATCTAAATGTTTCTAAGAAGTTGAAGTATATTGCTCTTTAGAATAATGTACTAATTTAAAATATATACTTATTATATAGGTGGTATCGCATTGACTCAAAATGACTATCATATATTTCATCTGGGGAAATCAATTGTCCAACAATAGATAGTTATTGTGCTAATTTAGAGCTCTGTTTTCCTTAAAGCCCCTGTCACACTGTCCCGAAATTGACTCCCGATGGACACACGATAAAGGAAATGTTCAAATTCGGCTCTGATCGTAACAGCATCGGGCCATTCGTGAGGGCATCTTAAGCCATCGTATGACCGCTGGTGGAGTTTCTCAGGCTCCGGCAGCAACTTCGGGAGCGGTGGCAACATATTTGGCATGACAAAGCATTGCCGAAGGTTCATTTTCGTGTTGACTTCGCGTGTCCATTTTGCCCTTCGTAAGGCATTCGTGAGGGCATCCTAAGCCATCGTATGACCACCGGTGGAATTTATCAGGCTTCGGCAGCAACTTCGTGAGCGGTGCCAAAATCTTTGGCATGCCAAAAAACTCCGCTGTGATGCAGCGGTGAACCGAGCAAAACACACACTTCAAGTCAGATCATCGCCCTTAGCTATTTTAATTACCTCTCAAACTACCTAAACTAGTTATAAATATGTTTATTTTTACTGTCGGCCGTGTCACTCATTACTGGATCAGCTGCTGCATGAGACAGACACTGACGCTGTCAGAAGAGAGGGAGGAAAAAGAGAGGCTCCGTGTATTTTATATATAGTCGTTATTCATTTGTTTTAAAGCTCAATAACAAAGAAGACCTTTGACCGGCACTGATGTTGCTACGATCAGAGCCGAATTTGAACATTTCCTTTATCGTGTGTCCATCGGGTTGTTTTATTGCACAACAAAATCATGTAAACATATTATGTAAATAACCCAATTTGTGTTCTGTGAAACTGAAAAGGATATAATATATTATTTTGAAGGCGAGTTGACTGGATGTTGTTGTTGCTATGGAAACAACACTACGGAGAAAACTTAATATCTTCTACATATAAAGACGGATAAAGTAAAGAACAAAGTCTGAAAATATCAGTACAGTATCATAGTACTTTAACATCATTGTTTTTGTAACTTTCGTTGCAGTTGTATGTCTTAAATGTAATGTAAATGTTGCCTTCGTGTGTGGTTCGGGGCCATCTTCGTGCGAAGTTCACAAATCCATATTCGTGTGTCCATCGGGTGTCAATTTCGGGACAGTGTGACGCGGGCTTACACGAAATCTTGCAGATGTAATGATGCACACATTAAAAAAACATTTTACCTCAATACTCAATGAGTATTCTCTTGGACTTAGTTGCCGCTTGTGCACTGGCCATGCAAAACCTGCCTGTTGTGAATGGTTCGATGGCTCGGTCTCCAGTATTGAGATGTGTAATACACCAGCCATGCCCGCACCATAGTTGCATCCCCTAGCCGCACTAGTGAAGTAAACATTTGGATGCAAAGGCTAACACAAGCAGAGAAAGAGCTGCCCCAGCATGCCTTTGGCAGTTTAGCAAACAATAGTGACTTATTTATAACCACCATGTTGTAATAGTACGTGTGTGTCACTTCTTTCAGCTCTTTTGAGTTAATCAGTGCTGACTGTTATGTAAAAGTCGTTTTTTAGTATGGGATTTGTGTTTCGCTTGTTCAGCTTTAGTGTTCTTTTGTTTATTATTGTTATGGTTGATGTTTTTGTTGCTTCCCTGGGCTTGAAAGCCATAACCCAACTCACTACTGCCCCATCCAAAGCAAAAACAATCTTCAAGCTGTTACCAAAACAATGTTATTTCTAACAAGAGGATTTTTTATTTTACGGATGGTTCAGAATAATAAGATATAGGCCTTTCTGTTTATCGTAAAGTTTCTTTGGTTTTATTTTCTGAATGTCTTAGTAAGAAAACAAGAACATAAATAAGACATTGGCTATCCAGTGTGCCGATAAACATTAAACAACAGAAGCATACATCTAGCACTTACAGAAAATGCAAATAGCAGTGTAAAAATAGAGTTGAATCAAGCTAACTTTAATGACAGTATACCTGCTCTGCTGATTTATGTAATCACATTTAATCCTCAAACTATCATCTCAGCATCTGGTAATTAGCCAAGCTGACGGGCAACGCTAACTAGATAACTGACTCCTAATGGGTCTTTATGAAAAACCTACCTGCACCAAGGCAAGGCAATTGTATTTATATAGCACCTTTCAGCACGCGGCAATTCAAAGTGCTTTACAAAATAAAAACAAAAGACATTTAAGAATAAATACAGCATAAACACATTATTAAATGCATTTAAAAACAGGCATAAAAAAGCAAAGATAATGAAATAAATAACCACAGCAGGTACAGAATACATGACTAAAAGCAGTGTGCGAAATACAGGGGGGACCGGGGGAGCTTGACCCCCCTGATTAACACCTGAGCCCCCCTGAAAGCCTCAACAGCTACATTTGAGGGGTGGTCTCAAATTATAATATGTATTCATCACTTGCAATGGTCACTAACATGTTTTAAGCTTACTATGTCCAGTATTCATAATTCAAAACATTTATTCACAAATATCTTCTATTTTGGCAAAAGCATTTCCTCGCATAGAATCGAAAACAGACGGCTCTTTAACGGTCGCGTATTAATTCATTCATATGAACGTCAGAATTATTTGACGGGCACCCCTGAAGACGCCAGACGGCGCCCCGGTTGAGAAACGCTGCTGTGGACTACTGATTGTCTTGGCTTGCATCCATGAAGTATTGTATAGGCCTACTGCATATTGAGAAATCTTCGACCGGTATGTTGCGCAATAAACGGGAGATGGGGACCCCCCCCGATTATTGACGGGTATTTCGCACACTGACTAAAAGGCATACTGCAGTGTGAGTATGAACAGCTCAATTAAAAGCAGCGGCAAATAGATATGTTTTTAGTCTGGATTTGAAAATAGGAAGTGTTTCAGCGGACGTGCACGATTCGGGAAGTTTGTTCCAGATTGTCGGGGCATAATAGCTAAACGCTGCTTTTCCATGTTTAGCTATTATTCTCGGAACAGAGAGCAGACCTGACCCAGAGGACCTGAGACTCCTGGATGCTTCATAGTTATGCAGGAGATCGTTTATACACCTCGGTCCTAAGCCATTTAGTGATTTAAAAAATAGCAATAGTATTTTTAAATCAATTCTTTGGTCGACTGGAAGCCAGTGTAAAGACTTCAGAACCGGACTGATGTGATCCACTGCAAACAAAGACATGTTTAAGCTTGGTGATGTAGGCTAATAATGAAGCAGAATACCTAAAAAACCCAAAGGCTTCCTTTAATTACTGGCAGACCTTTAAAAGTCATTAATATTGAATATAGTTATGACTTCAGGGCCTCTCCTGAAAATCCAAGTAAACAACCATTTGTTACATTTTGTGCTGACAGAAAATCTTGATATTCCAGCACGACTGGCATCAATTAGAGCAGTGCTTCTCAAACTTGTTTCAGTAATGTACCCCCTTTGAAAAAATGTCTCAGCCAAGTACGAAAAAGCCTATATACATAATTACAATATAGTGATGTTCCCTCAGTGTGTGATGTATTAACTCCTTCGTGCATGCATTACAACAAACTAAGGATATGTTCATCTTCATGCATGAAAAAAAATAACATAACATAACATAACATTTTTATAAAACAGATTTTTCCAAGGAGTTTTTCAATTTAATGTTTAACAAAACAATGAACAAAATGATATATTGTGAAAAACTATAAAATACAATACACACATTTGACATGTTTATATATAAAATGGTGTTTTATATTTAACTTATTGTACTAAGATTATTTTTTTAATCATGCATGGTATTTTTTTAATTAACTTTCTTTTTTTTTTTTTTTTCACGTACCCCCTCACGTACCCCAACGTACCCCCAGGGGTACCCCATTTTGAGAATCACTGAATTATACGCTATGTATTGCTGTAAAAGCAGAACATTAAAAGTGTTTATTGTTAACTTAAAGTTTCAACCATCTAAGAAAGAGAGAGCTTGCCATGAAGAGACGTATAACAGCACATCAGCATCAGGCTTTTTACATCTATTTTGGCTCCAGATGGATAATAAATGAGCAAAAAAACAAGTTGGAACATGGACGATATAAATAAACTAGCATGAGAGTATGCTGCCATACTGCGTCCTCGTGTAATAATGTATCACTTGCATACCACGAGCAGCTTGAGGCATGTTTCCAGATAAAGAACTCACTTAATTACATTTTCATGAAACATGGCATCACCCATTCTTAAGTAAGGGCTTGCTTCTCTGAACACATTGACATTTCTATGGGATTGAGTTGACATGCTTTGGCCTTTTGGTGTTAAATAAGCAGGCAACAGGCGGTCCCACCTTATTATTTCACGGTTTACTTCCCAAGGAGAATGGCCTCCCCACCTCCGAATATAATGTCTTTAAGATAATGGGTGCAGCCTGCTCAAAAGTTGAATAATAAGCTTCCTTTGTTCAAACAGCCTGAAGGTTTGTAAGCAATTACCAAACCAGGAGAGATAGACCGTTTCACTAATTACATCGTCGTCCACCGCAGTTCCACAACTGGCAGCCTCTCCATCAATGTGTCCTACACGGCAGAAGAAAAAGACATCAGCTTCCCCCTAAAGCAAATCTCACTGTGAATTCAAATGATTATGTTCACATACACTAGGTAGCCTTTGACTCAGCGGTTAGAAAACAATTCACACTCCAATTCTCCGATCGCTAACAATGACTGAGTGCGGCGACACAATCACTGACACGACGGTCAGGCAGGCAGGGAAATATCCCAGCCACTACGAGGCATATTGCGTGACATAACACAGCTCTCTGCTTCGGGCTGTTCGTAAAGCGGATGAGGGAAGGAGGGGTGAGGGGAATGCAGCTTAACAGTTTCCTACATTTTGGCAGAAAAAGAGCAAGACTAAGGGGAAATACCCTGTGAATGAATGTGGATTTGCAAGGATAGTTCACAGACCAGATATGCTAAGTAGCTTGCACTTGCATCTATGAAAAATGCTCATGTATATGCACACATGAATGCATTATGCAAATGCTTAAGTAGGCAGATGAATAGAAGCAATCTGGTTATGAAGAGGGAGGCTGCTGTTTGTTGACAGGTAGGCACAAGAAGGGATCTACTTTGTGAGAGGAGCTACTCCTCCACTTGTTACTGAGCAGGCAATTCCAATTGATTTGATACGTTTCCCTCTTATCGCCATGATCACATATTTGCACACAATACCCAGCTGGTTGATAACTGCGTTTGAAGAGCATGCTGTTTGTCTTCAGAATATGTGCCTTTGAGTATATCCTTTCATACAATTCTTAAACAAACAACCTTTTTTTATCTCTGGGCCTTTAAATACAGCTTCAGTTCGCCGCGCAGCTCTTTCTCCTGGGATTTTTCCATTCTCCAAGAACATCCTTCAATCAGAGATTTGTGTCACATTGTGAGAATTGATGAGCCAGTTGTATGGTAATGCTGATTTCTTCCACACAGGGACTGGAAGTGCTGAACAATAACCATAAAGCACTAGCTACCCTCTAGAGGAGTGATGCGTTTCTATGAATATTTCTGCTAGTGCCCCCCCCCCCCCCCCACCACCACCACCATTCACTGGGAGTAGTGAGTTCAGGACAGTATTCACCTCCTAGTACAAGTGAGAGTGAAGCCCATGGGTATGTTGTGGGCTGTAAAAAGACAGCAAGACACTTAATCACCTTTAACCATGTGTGTGTAGCTACTTGAGGTGAATACAGATGAGCTATGGGAGTCCACACTACATTTGAGCTCGCTGCATATCGCTTTCAATTTAGTAGGGATGACACAACCTTCAATGTCCTTCATATGCATACAGCCATGCACGCGCACACGCACAAGGATACACCCATTGACAGATTTTTGCATAGCCAAGTGACCTCCTGCAGGGATATTTGTTTTATTATCACATGGCTCCAATTAACCAGAAATGTACCTTGTTGCGTTTATTAGCATATGAGGAGCTCTTTTCCAAAACGCTATATATCCATTTTAATAGTTGTCAGGAAAATTACATTTTTTACCTAGACCCACACATTTTGTTAATATTAAATGTATATATATATATATATAGGATATATAGCGATTTGGCATGAAACGTTGATAGAGCAGTGAATAGGTTCAGTACACAGCAAAAATGGCACAACAAACTCAATTTTCAATTTGGCTTTTATAGCGTTTTGGAAAAGAGCTCCTCATATCTCCCCTTGATGTACCTCTCCTTCCAAGTAAGCATCGCATCGTCATTTCATAAACGATGAGTTCAGCGCCGAAATTGATTATGTAATTGATCTTAACTCGTAAATCGCTCATTTGCTTTTTACAAGACACTTGTTAACCTCTCAATGTTTTGAAGTGTGTGATTGATGGAACAAGCAGATCTATTTCTAGTGATGCTTGCCTTCATTTATGATCACACACTAACTGATGTTTCCACCAGTTTTACTGATGCATACTGTAGATGTTTACTCAATCAAG
>CALSBZ010041564.1:0-16936 GCA_943591055.1 Gobionotothen gibberifrons
ACACACACACACACACACACACACACACACACACACACACACACACACACCTTACAGCCTGTAAGCACCCTGGAGAGTGTGTGAAATGAGCTCTGGATCAGAGTTGCTTCTGGATTCTGTGCACGTACAGAAATACCTCGTCTGATCACTGCCTGAAAAGACACCTTGACATTTTGAATTTCCGCGCTGTGAGTGAGGAACGCTAACAAAAGCTAATAAGTGAATTATCCAAAAACGTTCCCCGCAGGACCAACGGAAATTCCAAATAGCAAGCTATTACTTGAAGAGCTCTTGAGCTTGATTGCCGTCTGATTTCTTTCCCACGTTATACCTGCGCTTCATTATAACCTATTAAAAACCTTTGATTACCTCTGGTGATCCAGCCAATCCCAGGCTCAATATGACATATGAGCATTATATACCGTATATTTTAATTGCTGTTCCTTCTTCTTCTACGTCTTCATCCTGCAGCTATTTAATATATAAGAAACGGTAATTGCATTTCTCTACTAACTACTTAATGTTTTTCTAAAGTCGTATACCCCTGAAACGGGTATATGTTGGCGCACTTCACGGACATTATCTAAAAGTTGGCCAAATGTTGCCTCCCTTCCCAATTCAGACACATATCTCTTTTTGCTGCCATCGCATTTCCTTGGGAAAATACCAACCTTACCAGCAGTGATCTGAAGTGGACTTGCTCCCTGGGGTTGGGTTTAAAGGTCCCATGTCATGGCCATTTCTACTGATCATAATTCCATCGTTGAGGTCTACTAGAATACATTTATATTGTTCAATGTTCCAAACTCACATTGGTTTCTCATACAGCATCTCTGTATAGTCTGTGTATTCACTCTCTGTCCTAAACGCCTTGTTGGAGCTCCTGCCCCCCCCCCCTCCCTGTGAGCCCACTGTGCTCTGATGTGTGGCATTTGTTAGCAACCAGTAATGACAAACAGATGAGAATGCTGCGTGGGGTCTGGGTGTCGTGTTGGCGGGACGTTGCGGGGGGCTCGCTGATCCGCCCTTTGAGGCTCGAGGAGCGGACAGTGTGAGCTGGATTACTGGTGTCCTTTCCTGGTTGCTGCGTGGGGTCTGCGAGACAGCGCGGAGCTCAGCCTGAGCACACATACGTGAGTGTGTGGCGAACTGTGAGTGGAGATCCACGCCGCTGCGGCTGAGAAAAGATATGGCTGAGTGTGCCGGCGAAACTCTGCGGAGTGTCGTGGCTGAGAAAAGATAATGGTGAGTGTGTGTGTGTGTGTGAGGAGCTCCACGGATTGGTCCATTTGGACCTGGGCATGGTTACGTCACTGTACTCAGGAAGAAAGAAATGGAAACAGAGAAATGTCCAACGAGGCGTTCTGGGGCAGCATAGACAGGTCTTCTCTGTGTTAGAGTTGTACTCACTACAGGGTGTACTTTGAGGGTTTTGACTCTGCAGACCGTTTACATGCAGAAACACCTTCATAACACAAGGGGACGGGTGATAACCGGAAAAGCATGACATGGGACCTTTAAAGTGCTAAAGGATACTCATATTTGTTTCTGTTTGCATGTTATTTACAGCAGGCATTAGAAGTTACAATACAAAGAAAACCACACAGAACAAAAAATAGACTAAGAAGCAAAAAAGGCACATTTAGTTACAACTTTGTCCATTTACTGTTCATCTTCCATGCATAGTGCTATTGGGGACCACTCCAGTACAAACTCTTAACCCACATTATCATTTCTCAAATGGCAAAATGGACATCAGTTTTTTAAGCCATGTTAAACTATCAGGGTGGTCTTCATCGAGCCTGTATTGTAATATTAACTTGTATTTCAATCTGAGTTCAGATCCTATCATTTCAATAAGATAACAAACTTATTTTAACATATTTTATGTAGGAGAGGATTATGCTCAGACACATGTCTCCACTTGGCGGCCGATTGAATAAGAAAACCTTCTTAGAAATGGATATGATGAAGATAAATATATCCTATCTAGACAGAACTGTTGAATTGTGTGATGAAATGCCAGTATCCTCTGAAGAGATTATTCAGTTAAGTTAATACTTCATTCTGCTGGCTCATAGATTGATACCGGCAAACACAACTGTATTATTTCATTTCAGTGATTTATTTGTTATTTTGTTTCCACATTACAAATAATCGCTGTTTCATTGGAAACATGATTGAGCCTGAAATAGTGTACAGATGTCATCGAGCTGATTCACAGAACACTGGAGAACACTTTCATTTCCTTCAGACGGGCGTAGGGTTGTTGTTGTTGTCCTTATGTTGGCCCAGTAGATGTAAACAGAGAGTTTGAGCTCATAAATCCTCCGTTTAATCTCAAATGTTTTCTATTAAAGTTGCTCTGTGTATCTTGTGATGGCCCAGCAGCGTTTTACAAGATGCTCGGGGAAGTGGAGGCAGTGAAAGGAGCTGTTTATCCCCCCCGCTGCAGAGATGACTGAGAGCCCGTCAGCTGCAGAGCGAGGTTCAGTTGGACCGACTCCACCTGGCAGAAGGAGCTGATGTAGACCCAGGAAGCTGCTCAGTAAAACAAAGGATGAGATCATGATGAGGACTCTGATTATCCGTAATTGCATCATCATATGCAACGACGTGCGAGCGAATGACCAGCATGGGTGACAGCGCTCCAGTTATTCCCTCGTGTAACAAAGTGTACTAAAAAATGACCATTTCCTGTCCAATGTAATGTGTATGGCCTATTGGCCTAGGGCTGTACCCGAATATGCGAATATTCGTTCATTGGAGTAGTATTCGGGTTTCAATTTCGTTATTCGGATATTCTTTTTTTTTTCAAATTGAATTTATTGAAATCTCCAATATCAAAGTAAGAGCTTGTGTCTCTTCGGGGGGTGCTAACACTTAACCATAAACGTTATTGTTTACTTTCTCCGTCTTTATAAGTAGATATGACTTTTCTCCGTTAATCTCCATCACGTTGTTTCCATAGCAACAACAACTTCCTCTCAACTGCGCTAACTCTCCTTCAAAATAAAAGCATGTCCATAAATAGGAAGCCAAGCCAAATTACACTTAAGACATATACAACTGCAACGAAAGTAACAAACACAATGCGATATCCTTTTCAATTTCAAAGAACACAAATTGGGTTAATATCTATAAAACAACAATACTGTAGAATAACAAAATGAATGTCGTGAATACACCAAAATACACGTGTTGAAGCGGTTCGCTGCTGATTACTACACACAATTTCTTCCCCCCAAAATCAAATTGATCAAATTATTTTAAAGAAATGTTTGAATATGTAATGCATGAAACAGATTTTTAAAAAGGTCAATTTAGTTGTTTTGGGGTGATGTTTATTTCCTTTTGCCTCCATCTAATGAAGTACAAGTACTCAAGTATTGTACTTAAGGAACATTTTGAGGTACTTGAGTGTTTATGCTACTTCATATTTCTACAAACTGCATTTTGAAGCCAACATTGTGCTTTTTCCTCCTCTGATTATTTGATAGTTTTCTACACATTTAGATGAACTGAATATTTCCTGTCGAATACACTAGTAGCACCATTTATCCCCCCACCCCAAATCAAATTGATCCAATTATTTTAAACACATTTTTGAATATGTAATGCATGAAACAGATTCTTAAAAGTTTTTTTTTTGGGTGATTTTTATTTCCTTTTGCCTCCACTGGTGGAATCTAATGAAGTACAAGTACTCAAGTATTGTCCTTAAAGGTGGGGTAGGTAAGTTTGAGAAACCGGCTCGAGATACACTTGTTGTTATATTCCATGGAATGCTCTTAACATCCCGATAGCAATGAATATCTTAAATGCTTTGACAAAAAATCCATACAAAATGTCATCTGTGGAAGCCGTGGCGCTGTAAAAAGCACGACCAATCATCTGAGCCGGCCCGGCTAAAGTAACTGGATGGCCTACCTGCCTGTCAGCCTTCCATCTGTGCACAAACTTATCTCGTGCCCTCATTGGTCATGTGCGCGTTCGTGTGTGTTGGAGGAGGGGCTCTGCAAGGAAGTGGCAGATTTTTTCCGCCTGTGTATTTTCAAATTCTAGCGCACTCGAGCTGGTTTCTCCAAAATGACCTACCCCACCTTTAAGGACAATTTTAAAGGTACTTGAGTGTTTTAATTTCATGCTACTTCATACTTCTACTCCACTCCATTGTGAAGCCAATATTGTACTTTTTACTGATTATTAGCTAATACAACATATACACCAACTAATAAATAAACATTGACATATAATTATAGCTTAAGATATCCAGCAACAGTGTATAAACTCATTAACATTAGCTCCACTTTAACCAACTGTAATGAACACATGAATGCATCAATAATCATAATACAGTCATTTCAATATATATTATATATGATTCTGAAATCTGTTTAAAGTGCTTGAGTCCATTTTTATGAGAATACATGTGTTCTTTAAGATTCTAAATGCAGGACTTTTAATTGTGATGGAGTATTTCCACTGTTAAGTTATGTTTACTTTAATATACACTCTGAGTACTTCTATGATCTCTTCTTGTCGCTGGTTGTGTATTTAAGACGTGATCTTTGCCATTCCTTTCTGCGTGTCCCATTTAATGGCAAACATGTTCACGCACTGAAAGCTACCGATGTGTTTTCTGAAGGTTCTGCTGCTGCTCTCACACGCTTTGTGTTTCTCCGCTGTTTGAGAAGGTCACACGTTTTCCATTAAGCGTGTCTGATAAACAGCAATGCACACGTTCGGTTACGTGACAAAAAAGCACGTAGTGGTGGTCACACTGTGTCAAGGTCTGCACGAGGAAGTGAGACAGTTATTACAAATACACGTTATTTATATAGCACCTTTCAAAACACAGAAAATAATTACTATCACATTTCCTTTTCACAATTCTCTTCACAAGAGTATTTTTTAAAGGAGAAGACAGACTTTCATTCAAGACAGGACAATCAAGATGAAACAGATCCTCAGTAAATACAAATAACCCCTACCAGTTGATACGGTTTGCTCTTGAAAGGAAATGCACTGTACGTGACAATGAACCTACTCTAAAGGATTGTAATATCGAACATGGCAGGCACATGTTTTTGAGTGATGAGTTTCCTCTCTACAATCAATATGCATTACCTGCATGTCAATATCTGTATTCAGCTTCCCAACGGCCGCTAATGCTACAGATGTTGCACTAAACCAGCAGATGATTCACAGCTCAGTTAATGGTGGCGGGAAAGAGGTTGGATCATTTCGGGGGAAAAGACAGGTGTCAAATGAAGCACCGTATCTGACTGAAAGGAGTCTTCAGGAACAATTGGAAATGTCAGTTTCAGTTATTTATTCTCGTGTTTGAACTTTCATTGTTGACCTTCGGATTACTAGTTTAGATAATATACTATAGATTAGGGATGCACGATATTGGTTTTTTGAAACCGATACCGATAACTTCCTGCTTCTCAAGACCGATACCGATAACCGATAATAATATTATATATATATATATTAAATGTACCTGTAGTTTTTGCACACCTGGTGGTAAAAAAAAGACTAGTAGTGAGCAAATGACATGAGCATTACTACTATGAACAAAACAAAACCAAGAACAGTTTTGACTCTTCAAAGTGACCATATTTATTTTCCCAAATAAATATAATTGAGTCAATCAGTCAATGTTTGTAGTCTTTGTCCAGCCACTGCGCCGTCAGACCTAGCATGCTAACGGGGCTAACATCACTGGTCCATATGTCCGTGGTGAAACTTATGTCCTGTATATCGTTATCGATCAGAGTATGAAGGAGTGTGCATTGCATTTGTTAATACAAATAGCAAGCGAACTATCTAACTCTGAAACGTTGAAATAGTCCCATACTACCGAAAAATATATTGTATATTATCGGGGCTATTAATACTTTTATCGGGTTTATCGGGATGACGTCATAATTCCTAATATCGTGCACCACTACTATATATACTTTATTGATCCCAATACGCATCAATGTTTTCTCACTGCAGTATCTCACAAGGTGTTCTACATGAATCAATCAGAGAAACAAAAGTAGAAAAATATTCTCTATCGAATACAACGTATACATATATACTAATAAAGGACTGGCTTATCTAAAGCCAGTTGAGTAGCACTTGAAATGTTTTAGCTCTATGAAACCTGATGTACTTATATGATTCTGTTTCCTTCAAGTAAGTAAGTCGCTTTGGATAAAAGCGTCAGCTAAATGCAATGAATGTAATGTATACATTAATGAACAAGCTGGTTTACAATATGATAGAGCAACCCTTCTACTAAAGAAATGTAAAATGTAGGATACTTTTCACAATATACAAGTATGCAAAGTTATTGCACTTAAATTACATAAAACAAGGGAATGTGAGAAAGATGTGAAAAGGACTACATTAGCGCTATTGGAAAAAACAGTAGTGTCCAGTTAAGAAAAGAGAAACATTAAAATATAATAAATTATCAATAATAATAATATATTTTATTTAGGAACCTCAAAGTCACAAGGTCAAATTAATTAAGAAAAATATTAAAACAACACTCTTAAAATATATAAAATGCATCATTAAATACAGATTTAAAGCACTTCTGTAGAGTTCACCCAGTCCACAGATTGAATCAATCAAACTTTATTTATTTAGCCCAATATCAACATTTAGTGGACTTTACAGTTTGTACAGAATATGAATACAACACCCTCTGTCCTTGGACCCTCACAAAACGTCCAAAGAAGAAATGTCAACAGAAACTCATGAATATAATGAATATTTTATTCTTCACTGATTTAAAAAAAAAACCCACATACGTTGTAATGTTTCGCCTGCCACCGTCTGTCACAGTGAGGACTTTCCCTATACACTTTGAGCCTCTCCTACAGAGTAATACTGTCCATCTCATCGATACCTCCATCTGTCCCTGCAGCTGCTAATGTGGTCCGTATTGACTCTGCCCACCTCTCACTCTCGTCCAGTGTGTGTTTCACTCTCCCTCTCTGAATATGGAACAGTCAGATCAATATTTTTCCATTAGCAGCAGCCTGCAGATGGCCAGGCTGCAGAACAATGGCCAGTGTCTGCAGCCACTTAGTTAATTACAAGATATTTGGTTTAATTCCCCCCCGAGGACACTCGGCAGTGAAGGTTGTGGTGACATCTCTAACAGAAATATACTGCCTGGAAGGAAAAAGCTTTTTAACTTACTAGGAAGAAGAACACTAATTTAAGTTATTCAACGCTCTTTTGAAACGACGCATTATAGTAGCGATGATAACAGCACTTAAACTCATAGAGACAACGGAAAACAAAGTAGTAGTAGGTAAGGGATAGTGTGCAGCGGCCATTAAGGGAAACAAGAATCACGATCGCTGCACCATATCCCTCTATTACACCGGTAGCTGCCAAATAAACCAAATAATTCACAATATTGATTTAAAAATGATTATTTTATGTAACCGTCCAAGTCTGTTCACATTTCTTCTCCATTAACCAGTCTTTAAACACAGCAAGAGCACATACCGTGTTCCCGTTACTTTTCACTTCCTGTCTGTCTTCTTCTGTTGATGGCTTTGACTTCCAGATCTTTTAAACGTTGTGCTTCTCTTGTTAGCGAGAATGAACAACTTCTGAAATGTCCAAATTGACCAGAGTCGTGTATTAAGCAGGGTATTAAAAGACAATACATGCTAGGCAAATCTCTACAATAGTTATTAGGGATGTAACGATATATCGAACATCGCGATATCGCGGTAAATAAATGTCTCAATACCGTCGTGAGACTGACAAAATCTACCGCGATTTTTTTAATAAAAAAAAAAAAAATCACTTTTATTTTTTTCAATATCGCGATAAAAAGTCTTTTTTTAAACTTAATTTGTTTTTCTTTATTAAATAATAAATCTGATTTGTACAGCATTTTAGTAGGATAGTAGTATTTTAAAGTGTCAACAATTATTATTAATTATTGTTTTGGTATCGTTACATCCCTAACAGTTATAAAAACAACGTCTGTGAGAGAGATGGTCTGGATTTGATTAAAACAACCAATAGGCGGTACGACCGTTCATTTGATATATGCAAGGTTTTGATCCAAACACCACACCAGGAAGGAGATGAATTTACTTCAGTGAGTGAGTGTTTGCACTAACATATTAATAACTTCTGCATTTCATAGCTCAGACAGAACATATGTGCTTTGCCTTCAGCTGTCCTCCTGTTCTAACGGATTGCACTTTCAATATCCCAGAAAGAGAATCTAGAACTCTAAAGGTGCCACTCTCAACACATCGTCACCATAATAAGCTGTAATTAGTATCGTCACCAAAATGGCCCCCCATTGTTATGTTTTCCAGCTACTGGAGGAATAACAAGGCATGGGTGTAGAAACTCAATTCCTCACAGTAATCTGGTTTCCTGTGTGAATGTAAACATTGTCTCAAGACTTGGGAATCTGTTTTTGATGGAGAGCTTTCTGATTCATACCGTGTGTTTACTTGGTTTGAAGGAGTCGAAACTAGAGAGCCAGACTTATTTTCTTTCGGTTGTTGTTGTACTTTATGCTAAATCTAAGTCTTAGCAAGCATTTCAAGTCTCATCTCCAGTTGCGTTTCTGCTACAGTTCTTTGCTTTTACTTTAAAACTTGTTGGAACAAATTGGTACCCATCCATGTATCGTAAAAGAGTTCAATGTGCTGGACAAATGGGACACATTTTGGTCATATATTCACCGTGGTAATTGAGCTTAAAAACACTTCATAGATAGGCTATATGAAGATTGAAATCATCATATATTATTGTTTATTGGAAATAGGAAACTTTTGCTCATACATTATATTATATTCCCGTTGTGAAGACATAGTTAACATTCAGGGATGCACAAAATAAAATGTATACAAAAGATAACAAGGACTAAGAAACAGGCTGCTCCTTGTAATTGCTGATCGAAAGACAATCCCGGAAGACCCTTTGTTTTTAATTGATCAAGATTCGTGTTTGATAACAGTTTTTCTTACGATCTCTCCACAAACATTTAGCCCCTTTTTGATTGCTTTTTTTTTTTAATTGTCCCAAATCCCTCTACTGAAACACTAGAATAATCAACAGTTGTATTTGTTAGATTAGGGGTAGGGCTGCTCGATTATGGCAAAAATCATAGTCTCGATTATTTGGGTCAATAATTGTAATTGCGATTATTAAATGCGATTATTCATTGACTTTGAAAACATCCATTTATTGGAGAAAAAACATTTGAACAGTATGTTTTTAACAGTTGATTACCCTGAACTTTAAGTATAATTCAAAGTTTTTGTAATCGTTGCAAGCCATAATCGTAATCGCGATTAAAATACGATGAATTGAGCAGCCCTAATTAGGGGTACCAGAAGAAAGTACTACTTGATTGTTTTATTGTTATGTTTTGTGGTGGTTCATTCATCGCCTGTCGTTCTAAACCCTGTTGTTCACTGTACCTTATCCATTTGTATCTATTAAGTCATGCCGGTTGTTCGTCTGAATCAAAAGCTGTTATCCGGGGATGAGGTGCAGATTGGACTCTACATGAGTCACCTGGAATTCAAATACAAAGAGATAGAAACCAGGGATTTAGAACCATTCACCGTCCATCAACAGATTCACGTAACGCTTAGGTTCTTGTCACAAGGACAAAAGACCCGAACGCAAGCCCGTGTTATCCGGTCCGTTCAATGAGGAGTTTAGGGGATGGTGACGAGTTTCTTAAAGACGGGAGATAATCTGATTAGTAATATGTTACAGTGCCTCAGGGAGGGAGGAAGCAGGATGTATGAGGACAGACACATCTTTCCTCACATCTCTGAACATAGGGGGATTTAAGGAGCTGTATTATGAGAATGATAGACATTACTTTTTTTGTATATGTTTGTAGTTTCTATTCTGGCAGGGATTGGCATTTGAAATATCCACAAGCTAGACATTATACTCTTATACAATGGGGTAATTGCACAATCATAGACTACACCACCTCTCACCTTCATGCTTATAATAGCAACAATTCTAGTTTCCACCGTCTCCACTGAAACTAAAAGTAGAAGACTGAAGCTTTGAAGAGCTTTGGGTGGATTTGTCTTACTTTGAGAACTTTGACAGCTGTATCTACAGGCGACGTTGAGTCTTTCGTATTGAATGTTTGTTTTATGAAGTCTGTTTTTATCCTGCATTTCAATTGTCCACAAGGTAGTTACAGTGCAGTGGAAGATATGAATAGTTCAATTAAAAGCAGCGGCAACAATAAAAGTCTTCAGCCTGGATTTTAAAGTAGTAAGAGTTGGAGCGGACATGCAGGTTTCTGGGAGTTTGTTCCACTCTCTTCTTTCAAAGGGTTTTGAGTGAACTTACTTTGGAGAACTTTGACAGCTATATCTACAGGCGACTTTGAGTCTTTCATATTGAATGTTTATTTCATTTAGTCCGTTTTTATCAGCTTTTCTGGGCCACAGAGGATAACAGCGCTGTAATCCTGCCCACTGGGGACTAATAAGATGCAGCTGAAGCCTACGGCATGTAAATCGTCTTTGTCATGGATGTTATCGGCGCGGCACACAGGGCTACGTCCAGTTTGTTCTGCTCGTCTGTATCGGAGGGGAACGGGTGGGCGTACGGTTGAAGATATCACATGGGACAATCAAGAAAAATGATCTGTTCGACTGTCAACATTGGTGGCTGATATCCAGTATTAAGATCTTTTGATACCATTTTCAGCTGTAGTCAATTACCAATTACTGAAGGGTCCTCTGTAGATAAAGATAAAAATGTCAGTGTCACATGCAAATCTATGCAGCTAGTATTCGTTGTAGTATTACGGGTGTCTTTCTCTACTGTAGATATAGACAGCATTTTGTTTAAAGCAGGAAACAGATAATGACAGCAATAGTTGCCATTCGGTCTTTTTTCCAGCTCATTTATTATTGTGATGGTTTTTTGTTGCCGGGCAAACAAGGACATTCATTGTTTTGAATGTTGTATTTTAGGCCGTACACATTATCTCCCCTCACAAACTCTCCCTGCAAATCAACCTCTTATAGGTATTCAATACTTGTCCTTAAAGGTCAGGAGCGCTCTGCATAATTGAATGTATCTGGCGGCCACCCGTCATCACCGTGGGCGACGCTACGAGCAATAACAGCTGCAGGTTGGTTCAGCTTAAGGAAAGAGAGACATGTCCCCACTTGGCCTGTTAAAGTTGACAGTATAAGTTCTTGATTTTTTTTTTGCCAAACTTTTCCACGAGTGTTACATTGCCTTAATCTGAATGTGACAGTTTATATACGTGGAACATGGTTATTGTTATTGCAAACAGAAACTTGTTTTTGCATTTAAAGGGACCCTCTAAGGCTTTTTGCGGTGTTCTGTCCGTATCCATAAGCAGTTGATCAATCACAACAGAGCCGACCAGTTAACCAATCAGAGCAGACTGGGCCCTGGTTTCAGACAGAGGGTGAAAAGAGGTGCAGCAGCACAGGCAGTATGAGAAAAATAAAGAGCTTTTTAAACATTAAAGCATGGAGACATGTAGAGACACTACATACTGATATACACCTGAACATCAGCAGGAGAGGACTCTTTAAAGTAGAGACACTACATACTGATATACACCTGAACATCAGCAGGAGAGGACTCTTTAAAGTAGAGACGCTACATACTGATATACACCTGAACATCAGCAGGAGAGGACTCTTTAAAGTAGAGACACTACATACTGATATACACCTGAACATCAGCAGGAGAGGACTCTTTAAAGTCGAGACACTACATACTGATATACTAAAAACGGATATGAACCTGAACATTTGCATAACATGTTTTCATTGAGGCTCAGAAATTCAGTAATTAAATTCATAGTGATGTGTCCATTAAAATGATTCAGTAGCCAGAAGCAAAAGGACAAGCATAGGCATCATAACTCTGAAGGACTGCATTTTTGGAAATTATTTTAAAAACATGTCAGTCCATTTGTTGGCAAGTCGGTCCTAAAAAGTTCAAACATCGTAATGTTTGTTGACCATAACTTGACCTGAAGTCTCTGAGCCAGACTGCAGCATCACTGCGTATTCAAAATGCTGCTTGATCTTAAGAGTTCATCAAATCTCATAATTTATTCCGTACTCCAAGGCTGCCTTTGCTTCCCTATGAAATGTTTGCTTTAGGATGTTGTCTACCCATAAATCAATGGGGGAATCCCCAAAACACCCAGATGAAAGATGGCTGCCAAAGTGAATATGTTTTCTGATTTATATGAAGCAAAGGAAGTAATATCCTCCCTCCATTTCCTCCCTTGCAACGAGGCTATAAAATGCTTGTTTCCAGCAGCCTTTGTGGCAATTCATCACCATGTGATACCGCTATAAATGCGTTATGGTGAAGAGCTGCGTGCTTCTTCCTTTTTTATTGTGTCATTTGCATGTGTTGTCTACAAAAGAGCAATGCATTCTCCACAGAAAGAACAACACTTTTCCTACCATTATATCTATTTTTGTGATTATGAGCTCCTTTATTATAATTATGAGGTCTTAATCTAGCGTTATGGGATGCTTTGTCACAATTACGTGCGATACATGAAAACCATGCCTCCTCCGACTCCGCAGTAACCATGATTTCTTATTCTTTGCACAGTATTTGTCATGAAGTTTGTGATAACTGCCAATGAAATTCCATGGAAAAGTTCAGTTTGAAGCTGAAACAACGTGACACTGGGATGTTAGCCTTTGCAGACCATTTACATGCACTAAAACCAATAGAACCCACTAAAGGAAAGGGAAAACCCCAAAAGCAGAATAGGGCCTCTTGAAGGCATCCCTCTTCAAATAAACGTAGGTGAATCACAGGTTTTACCTCCGTGTTTTTCATTCTGCGATGCAATTTATTATCTCATTACTCATTTAACTCCCCGCCCCTCCTATGATTTAATTCCCTCAAAACTACAGTATTTGTGAATGAAGCACCATCTCATGGTTAAATCCTGTAATCGAACAAATGGAGAACTTTGGCAACGCCCTCTAGCAATTTGGCAACACCCCCAGCCACTGGCATCCGCTGGGTTTTTGACTGGGACACACCCATGTGAGTCCTATCTGGAGTGCTACATCTGTATGTGCCTGTTGTCTCACTCTGAATCTAAACTGCGATGGACAGAGAGGCTTTGTTCTAAACTAAAGTACAGACCAGAACCCATAGGCGGATTTTGCGACCCCTTGCCCCCCCTAGTGGCCGAAATATGTTACTGCATTACTACGTCGAAAACTGTTCCAATACAAATATTTCGTATATCAATATTTTAATAGATGTAATATAATGATTGTTCCAATACAAATCTGAATAATATCATGTTTTGTTTGAAATAATTTCATTTTTGAGCAGTCGCATGTTGTGACGTGTGTTTGTGACGTATGAGGTTAAGGACACAAGTTCCCTCGCTTTTCTTTGCATACAAGTGACTCGGCTATTGTATTACAATAATTAGCAGTAATGGATATGCGGCGATTTTTAAAACGTCCAATTTCTGGGACGTTTAAGGCGTCTACTTCTGCACTAAGTAAGACACTGGTTAATAATATTGTAGCGTGTTCAAGTAACCAAGGGATATAGTAGTTATCAAATAAGTATAAGATGTGCACATTTATGATAAGTTTTACAGTTATGTAATGCACTGTTGTTGGGGGGAGAGACCGCCCCTTCCATATGAGTGTGTGTACGGCGGGCATGAGGCGTGCATGACGGGACGAGTTGTGTTCGTATGTGGAAAAGTCATACTCAGTGTGGTGAGCGCTGGCTTTATTGCTACTGTGTCCGTAGCACCCCACGCATTACAATAGTTGGGACTGTGTACTGACGTCAGTAAAAAAAGGTTTGCCCCCCCCAAGCGCAAATGTCAAACTCCGCCTATGCCAGAATCTGATGTTAGAAAGTTATTGGTATTGGTACAAATATGCAACAAGTGCCAATCCCAGACTTTATTTGGCGATAATGAGATTTCCAAAGGATTGCTTAATTAGTGCTGAGTGTTGGGGATCCATTTATAGGAGCAGCACTTAATTTCCCAATCCCAGGGTGCTGGTATGATGGCGGTGCAGAAGTCTGGGTGTCTTTTCAGAGGCAGCGTGTTGATGCAAATTCATGCTGATCTCACCGGTGCACACTCTGTTCATCACCCATGGAAAGCATGATTATCTCCCCCCCCCCCCCCCCCCCCCCCCCCCCCCCCCCAGGTCTCAATTAAAGTTTGTTGCTGAAATGAGCACAAATGGGCGCCCACCAGTTTAACCAGGCTGCGTTTCAGAGATGTGAAAAGGAGGCCATGTTCTCTCTTTTCTGTTCTCTCCGAGGCTTCACTCGCACACTGTTTCTGTCATGTTGTTCTCTGGGTCAGACAGGTGTTCTGGAAACTGTTCCACATTCAATCCCCCTGTTAAGATAAGCTTCAGACCTCACAGCCTCCTTTCATAAATATTGTGTTCCAGAAATACCCACAGGGGTTGCTTTGAGGTGGGGTTGATGAGAAGTTTCAAGAATGGGAACCTCTGATCTGGGAAGTTATTTTGTCAATGGTCCAGCCCCTATATGTAGAAAAAGATAACCTCTATTTAGTATGTTGAAGCATGGCATATACTGCTATCCAGATAAATGTATTATTGCATTTAAAAGCTTGGTTGTTTAAATGTTGGGCCAATTGGAAGCTTTAAAGAGATCTTCCAGGGGGGATTTGTTATCGCTTGGTGGATACACTTTGTCATTTTAACGCTATAAAGGAACTACAGCACGGTCACATGACTTCACGTCACCACCGCTAAGCTAAAGGTGGCTAATGTTGGGCTATAAAGGAACTACAGCACGGTCACATGACTTCACGCCACCACCGCTAAGCTAAAGGCGGCTAATGTTGGGCTATAAAGGAACTACAGCACGGTCACATGACTTCACGTCACCACCGCTAAGCTAAAGGCGGCTAATGCTGGGCTATAAAGGAACTACAGCACGGTCACATGACTTCACGCCACCACCGCTAAGCTAAAGGCGGCTAATGTTGGGCTATAAAGGAACTACAGCACGGTCACATGACTTCACGTCACCACCGCTAAGCTAAAGGTGGCTAATGTTGGGCTATAAAGGAACTACAGCACGGTCACATGACTTCACGCCACCACCGCTAAGCTAAAGGCGGCTAATGTTGGGCTATAAAGGAACTACAGCACGGTCACATGACTTCACGTCACCACCTCTCATCTGCACCCCACATAAAAAACATAACCCGGACTGCATTCTTTGTACTGTCTTAAAACCTTTCCTTGGAATATGTTATGAATTGTAAGGTGTCCCTGGGTGCTTTGAAAGGCGCCCCTAAATAGAATGAATTATAATTATTATTTATTAAAACGATGTAATAACTTTTAAAACATTTTCCAGTCACTTGCCCCATGCATTCAGCAGCAGCAGGCCATTCACTTTGATTTGATCCCGTTATGAAATGTCATCATTTCGACAATAAAGAAATGCTACATGTTATCTTGCACATGTTATCTAACCATCTCCGTCTCTAACTTTCAATATATTTTAAAAGAGATCTCTCTCTCTCATCTGCGTGCCGGGGCGGGGCCTCACAGACACGCTGCCTGCATCTCTCTCTCGCTCACAGACATGATGCAGTGCTGTGCAGTGTGCACACAGTTCTGCCGGTAATGAATATTACATTTTGTGAGGAAACGTTTCCACCAATAATTCCAATAAGTATTCCAAAATCCCAACCCAACCCTGCTTCTAGGCTACTGTCCCGCAGCTCCTGCCTCTCTGTTGGACTCTGTCACAGCGGGGCTACTGCTGCTGTGGTGCGGAGCGCGCACGAAGCAAGGATAATAAAGGATCACTTCTTCTTCAAGGCAGGGAAGCTTTCGCAGTACGCAGTCTACTGTCCCGCAGCTGCTGCCTCTCTGTTGGACTCCGGTACTGCACCTTACTCACGAGACGTTGTAAAAAAAAAAATGGGTGGGGGGCGAACGCAGTCACCCCCGTCGTGCGGGCCGGATGAGAATGTCTGGCGGGCCGGATGTGGCCCGCGGGCCGCCAGTTGGTGGTCACTGTCGTAGAACATCATTTAAAAATCTCTTCAGTTTATTTCCTTACTTCAGACTAACAACCAAAAACACGTTCAAATAACCCTTGACTTCCAGACGAATGAACCATAAGAGTTTAGGACTCATTCCTGCACTCTTGCCATATTGCTTTTCTGTGAACAAAAACATATGCCATCGTAAAAAAAATACATAAAAGAAATTCCATACGTGGTTGCTTTCAGTAAATATTTAAAGTAATTTTAATTTTTCCGGGGAACTTTCTCAGAGACCACCGTGGATCCCAAAGGCCCCAGTTTGGCAACCACAGCTCCCGCAGAAGAAAATACCAAGTTAATACAACCATCTGTTAAAATACAGTTCTGGAAGATTTTTTGTACTGCTGACGCCTGTTGCCCTAATGCTCACACATTATAAAAACAGATCCTCTTAATTAGAAACAAATGGTCCATGAAATCTCGGAGGGGGGGGGGGGGCAAGCTTCTTACATTTAGACTGTGATGTGAGAGGACTGTAATCCCAGAGAGAGGGCATTCATTGGCCAGGAGAAGTACCTGTGTGTGTACGTGTGTGTTTTGTTTGTGTATATTTCCCAACTCCATTTATTTTTCAAAGTGGGTTGGATCGTCTTTGGTTCCCACTGCTAAGATCACACGTAGTCCATGTGAGGTGTATTTATTTTCTGTGCCCCTCTTGATTCTAGGCTCTGACGTTTTCACTGTTGATCTTCAGTGTTTCAGCAGTCTCAATAAACCTGCTTTCAGAAAGTCTTAGTTCGACTGCTTCAGTTATGAAGAGGTGTGTGTGTGTGTGTGTGTGTGTGTGTGTGTGTGTGT
>CALSBZ010041565.1:8371-25923 GCA_943591055.1 Gobionotothen gibberifrons
CACGATGACCCGGGCGATCTTGTCCCCCATGGAGGGGTCCTCGGGGTACCAGATGGGCAAGATGATCCCCGCTCTGCATTTGGAGTTCCCCGAGCAGGTGGCATTGCTGGGGGTGATTAAGGGGCTTGGGGTGGTGCGAGCCTCCGTGCACAGGAAGGCGACGGCAGCAGAGAGCAGCCACACCCAGAGGCAGGCTGTCGACCCCGGCTTCACGGATCCTGAACCCTCCATAAAACCTACGTCGTCTCAAGGGTCCTTACCAGGCTGACAGACCCCCCGGGATCCAGCACTGGGCTGTGCTTTGTCTCCACCCACCACCTGAAAGCACAGACAACACACATTACATGGATGTTGTTGGGAAAATACTGAATGTCCAATATGAGAGTCCACATGATAACAAAGGTATCCCAGCTGTAGCTGTGAACATGACAGGATGTATGATTAGCTAGAAGAGCATCAGGACTGTTTGAGGCATATGATAGCTATGTGATTAACATGATGATTCAGCCTCTATGGAGAGAGACATATGACAAGCATGATCATTTCTGACGTGGAGCTAATCTGAAGTAAACATTGAATACTGCTTTCTATTCCTCCATCTTGTGACTGTGTAACTCCCTCTCTTGGATATCAGCATGTGAAGGACACTGTTCAGGAACTAGTTGATGCTCTGTATGTGATGACTACTTCCATTCTGGAGAGGATCAGAGATACATGGATCCTGAGATTCAAGCTCAAGCTGGAGACCAGGGATATTTTTCTAACAGATGTCAAAATATATATTTATCAAAAAACACAGAGGTTACTCTCACATTGAGCTGCAAAGGCTTATTTTCTGTTTTGATGTTTTATTTTTCCAAGCAAAAATATTGTTAAATTACATTTCAACCTCTTAAATGAGACGTTTTGCTTCTCTCTGTTTTATATCACATTAAAGTGAATATTTGTAGGTTTTGGACTGACAAAACAAGACATTAAAAGGCATCACCTTGGACTCTGAAAACAGACATTGACCGACATTTTTTTTCAATTGATGAATCTAAGAAAATATGCAGACGAACCAAATCAACCCGAGTAACAGAGGGTTATATTTTATGAAGACATGTTGTTTTATAATATTTTAGTACTGTATATAACGGGTCTGAACATCAGCACTTTTACATGTTTTGAAAGAATTAATAGACCACTAATGGCGCATTTCCACTGCAGGGCCTAGCACGGCTTAGTACGGTATAGTTAGGCCTTGGTAGGCCAGGCTCACTTTATGCTGCGTTTCCATGATTACAGTTTAGTAGCTGGGGCAGTAACTATAGTAACGCAGTGTAGGAGGAGCCGTGACGTCATCTTCAATGAGCACCCCAGAAAAACAACATCAGCCGTTAGCTGTTAGCCCTCAGAGCTCACAGCTAACAGCTCCTCATATCTGTTCAGAAACTAGACAAAAGTTAAACAAGTACAAACCACAGACTGTCTGTGTCATGGCGAATACAGCCACTGCTTTATTTATGTCTGTAGGCCGTTGTTCTGAGTGTGGACGGTCGGAGCATATACTGGGTTAGCTTAGCCGATCTCCATTCAGACAACACGCATTTTAAAAGGTGTTTCGCCTGCCGTCTGTCTGCAGACTTGTCAAAGCATTAATTCATGGTTTTTACTAACCGGTATCAGTATGTTGTTACTTCGGCATCATTTTGAAACTTGTATTACAATTAAATCACGGTCAAATATGTTCATTTTGTTGTAGTTGTAGCCCCCTTGCCAGCGATTCTCTCACTAGCTTAGCATATTCAGCCCGACTCAGCCCGGTTGTTGGCCCGGAAAGAACCACGATTTTGCAGGGCCAGAAAAACTGTGAAAAAGCACCCATTAGCCGGAACTACGCCTAGTGGAAACGCAACAAAAAACGGGCTGGATTTGGCACGTAGCACGCTTAAAACGTGCTACGTGCTGCAGTGGAAATGCGCCATAAAAGAGCTCTTAAGAGGCCAAATTACAAAAACTATAAAGTCCTTTTTCTGAAATGTTTAAACAAACACCGTATCTATGAATCGAGCAAACAATTTGAAATCGATTGAGACACACAACTTTAAAATGTAATAAAATAATACAATTGCATTACATTGACTTGACTCTTTTGCTCAGTGAATAATTACAACAGTTTCTTAATTATTTAATTAATTAAATCACGTAGTAAAAGTGTGTAACAACACATTATGTAATATAACATCCGGTTATTAAACTACAAATTGTAGTACATTGTTTTCATTATGTAATAACACCTGAGGCCTGAATGCATTATGAAATAAAAATGCAGGAGTTTCCTTTTTGTTTTTTTAATGGAGATTTTACAATAGATGCATTACGTAATAACCAACCATGTCTGCATGTTTTCCTGTGTACACGGTATATTTTTAGAAGAAGGAAAATGTTAACGAAGGACTTTTTGTCTAGGTGCAATAAAACAAAGTTAGTTGAAGCGGGAGGAAACCAACAGCCCTCCCATGAGTGGTATAAATGACATACTTTTGTGTCAAAGACAAACTTGATGATAAAAAAATGCCAATAAATATGAAATACAAACATTTTAATTAAAATTATTTCAAGTTTCAAGGTGAGCATTTAACAAAGCAACATACATGTACTGAAATAATTAATAAAATATGGGAAAACTAAAAGAAAGAGAAAAGGAATGGCATAGCATACAAATCAAATCTACTATAATCCTATATTAACATTTCTTAAGATTAACCAAAGATCATGAAAGACTGTTTTTTTGTATTTTACTGAAATTGGTTAACCGACCAATTGATGTCACTATTAGATTTGGTGATCAACATACATTTGTTAATCTGTAAATACATTATTTTGATTTAAATTCTTGTTGAGTGACTTGAGAGATTCTGGTTTACTTTAGATGTGACGCCGAGTATCCAGTAATGTGGATGTGTGCGTGATGTGTGTGAGATCTCGGGGGTCACACACACTCTGGAGCAAAGCGCTCGCTCAGCAGGCGTGACATTTTGCCAAACTAAGCACTGTCCAAAATGTCGCATTGGCAGAAAAAATACACCGTGCAGAGGGGAGGCAGGAGACCGTCAGGAGGCGAAGTGAAACACTGAAACTAAGGTACAGATGTCCCGTCCAAATTCATTACACACTGAGCTCTAAATGCACCCTTACCACTTCTGCAAGAGAGAGCACCATCACGCTAACCATGCAGACGTTGTCAAAATGCATAAATGCTGGAGCTAAGCATCGTATGCACATCACGAGAGAAACGATTCTTTAGACGCAAACAGCTGAGGCCGGAGGCAGCGAGAGCATCATCACACTTATCAGATGTGAGCTGCTTTAAAAAGGGTTTATTCTAAAGGCTATCTCCTCAGCGGTACCTGGGATTATGGATTATTTATAAACACAATTAAATTATTAAATGTGCGAGAAAATACAGGGGCATGTTAACGTGTCGAGGAATTTGCCTTGGTGTACTGGTGCATACATAAACACCGTTAAAGAACATTGTCGGAGAAACAACCAAGCAATGCAATTAAAACAATTATACAATTTAGGAAGGAAGCTAGACAGTGTCCTAGAGAACCCCTCCCACCCACGAGGAGTACGTTCAGCCACAGACTCATCCCTTCACGACACAGCACCAAGCGCCTCGGACAGTCCTTTGTGCCTGTAGCTATCAGGCTGCACTAGACATAAATACACACTGTTTCCACAACCCATGTTAATATATAAAATATATCTAAAATGTAATATATGACTCATAATAATAATAATAATACGACTATAATTGTGGGAGAAACTTCTGAGTAGCAATGTCACCGACTCAGGAAGGAGACACGGGGAGAGCTGGAGCTTTGATGTCAAACACTGATGGTTTAGCTTCGGCCGGAGAATTCACAAAATAAGTCCAAGAGTCAGAGGTTCTGATTTCACGGTAGAGTTGCCACGTCAATTCTCAAGAACTCTACGGCCCAGACCCAGACCCATGTATTTAGCTAATTCAGAGAGAATAATCAACATGCTGCATAACAAGATAGAATCATAACACCTCTATCAGCTGACGCCAACAGGCAGGAACAGGGAGACAGAACACTGAGAGCACAGCAGCCAAGGTTACAGGTGCGTGTGCTCAGTCAGGACAGAACTGAGAAACTGGGTCAAAGTTATGGACCTTGGAAAATATTTCCCCAACAATAATGTATATACGTATGTCCATTTTCATTTTCATTCATTTCTTACCTATAGTTTATATGACCAAATATGTATATATGCTCATTTTAATTTTAATTGTAATTGTATTCATTTCTTATTTGATAGTTTCTCATTATTATAATTTGTATTTTTATCGCTGATCTTATTTTTGATTTTATTAATCTGTGTGAATCTGTGCTATCCTGTTTTTCACTCTCACCCTGTTGCTGTTTAAACAACTGAATTTAATTAGGTCCATCTTATCGTATCTTACCTGTAGGCTACTATAAATACAAACATAAGAGATGTGCATTGTTGTTATTGAAAGTGGAAAGGTGTGTGTAGATACTAAGAGAGGTAGCTTGTGTACAAGTATGACAAATATTTGGAGGGTTGTGCAGAACTGGCAATGCTTAAATGAAATAAATAAAAACAAGATATTGTTTGCACTAATGAAATACACACAGTCTATAAAGTGGCTGAAAGCAATGGTCAGTGGGGGTCCCGGGCGTTGTTGATGAGGCCCTCACAATTTGGTGTTTAAAGTCCCTTTTCTGTCCATCTGACTTATTTTTGGTAAATTTGGTTAAATGTTTTTGTTATGTCACTTGTTATCCTTTCCTTTTGTTTAACAATTTATAGCCGGAGGTTTTGTGTACTACTCGTTGTACCTTAAAGTGGATTCTTGTGTTAAAAGGAGGATTAACTCTGGGGCACTTAAAAGCTTAAAAGCATCCATTAAGGAGCACATGTTTTGCTTCATAAGTTGTTTGCACTACACTGGGGGTGTTTCTCAATGTCGAGGACGCTTCCTTGGTAGCACATGTCTTCTGAGTTACTTACTTCAGAAGCGAGACAAGAATCCTTCCTAGCCTCGGAAAACGAAGAATGGTGGAACAGGCTAACAGGTGTGCGTCATATGAGAGGCCCCGCCTTAAATGGAGCGCGATTTCCGCCAAAGATTTGGAAATTGCTCCGTGTGCAAAGCATTGTGGGGATTTTAGGACCGCGGAGTCTACACATGTGCAGCCTCGAAATTCCCCGCTACGAAGTACGCCGGCCTCGGTAGAATTCCAAGTATACGCTGGACATTGGAACAGTCCTTCGGCGGCACTCGATGACGTAGTATGCTTGAAATAGTGGCTCTGGAGCAGCCTTCCTCGACTTTGAGAAACACCCTGGGTCTGAACACTTTTAAAATAACTGCCAGGTGATATTTTGGGAACTGTATCCATCAGCTCTGGGGCCAGTTTGGAAAGCTGACAGGGTTTTAAATATACTGCCAAATTGTATTTCTGGATCCTAGGCAGTGTTAATGTCTGATAAAGAAAGTTTTAAATACCTTTTGTGTGGAGAATCAAGCATGTACACGTCACTTACTGATGCTTTTATCCAAAGCGACTTATACACTCAATACTGTGGGCAACTAACCCACTGAGCCACATCATTAGCAAAACCAACTGATATATCCTTGTGTAATTATTCCTAATATTTCTAATTTAATGGATCAAAGGTATGAATAATAGCATGATTATTACGTCTTTTAAAGGGATCAAAACCTCAATAATGTCTTTCCAGAAGTCCTTTTTTTTTTTTGCCTGAGGTGATCAAACCTTAAAATGCTGGATGTGTCAGCTTGAAATGAGATTCCTCAGATGTTAAAAAAAGATCTGGAGGATGGAGAAAGGCACGGCAGCAGCAGCAGCAGCCAGGAAGTTCCATTTAACTGAATCAGCAGAGCTGTTTACATGGAGCACAGCCAGAGAGCAGCGACGGCGCTGAGCTACAAAAACCAACAAGACGGAGTGACGGAGATCTAACTTAATCAGAGGAAAGATGGATCTGAAAACCATTGATTTGCAGCTTTTTGCATTTCTGTATTAGTCTGCAAGTTCAAAACAGAAACTCACCTTAGGTTTAAGGGATGTGTGCAATGCTTAAAGTCGATAAGAACGACTGTAAATTAATTTGGGTTAGCCAATATCCAACCAAGTTATCACCTCAATCTCCTCGTAGAGCACCGTTTAACCAATCAACTCTCAGAGGGGCGTGGCCAGCAGCAGCTCATTAGCATTTAAAGCTACAGACTCAGCACTTTTGAAACAGGGCTGAAACAGAGGGGATTATGGGATGCTGCAATGATCTGTTTGGTGTTTCAGCCAATCAGAGACATGTTTTGTATATATCTGAGACCTGTAATATATTGTTGCAAAAGAGTAGAATAGGGGACCTTTAAACGTATATTTTTTTAAAGGAATGTACTTAAGTAAAACCTACTTTTTACTGCTCAGACATTTAACAACGTTACTTTGCAGGTTCATATTGTTAGAGAACACTGTAGGTGAAAAGTAGAGAACATTGTCTCTGTAGGTCTTATGACTTGACAGCAGGGATGTGTTTCTGCAGGAGCTAAAGATCTCTTCCTGTTTGAGAGTCGGAGCAGCACTGCTGACCCGCTGCCTTCTCCTGTCTCTTTTATTGCACGGTGGCAGAAACTGCAATGAAGCAGAAAGGGACGGAGCATCCGGAATTTAAAGGCCGAGAGCCACAGTGTGTTACAGCCTGCCGGGGCGGGGGGGGGGGGTGATTAAATGACTGCTTGTTTAATTGTTACGTGAAGAGGAAGACAATCTTAAATCCAAAGTGTCAAATCAACTCACATATCAAGTCATCATTTGTAACCCGGGTCAATATCACTATAATTAGTCTAGTCATCTAAAAAAGTGAATTATTTAAGATTCCTCCATTGTTGGTGTGGAAGATTTTCTATATAATGAGGGTCTCACTGCAGAGCTCCAAGCTCAGGCCCATAAAGGGTCTCACGGAAGAGGTGGGCCTGAGCCTGGAGCTCTGAAGGAAGCAACGAACAATATGTTGTATGTCAGAGGAGATAATCTGCTAATTTGGTTAGCAAAACGTAAATTGAAACGAAGCTATTGGCCTATTTAACGCTGTTGATGCTGTTCTAACATTAACGTTACATTTGACAATCTTTAAGATTAGGTAAGACAAGCCAAGATAAACCTTTATTGAGCTCCATAGGGAAATTAAAGCAAAACAGTATGATTGAAACACAGGATAGGACAGGTACACACAAGGTTAATCGAAAATAAAGAACGCAAGTATTGTGAAAAATGTACTTAAATTATAAATATAAATGTCTATGTGCAAGTTCAAGTCCAAAGTAGGTACGGTTACAACTAACCTGACATGTTACGGTAATGTCTAAATATTAAGGTTGTTTAGATTTCCTTGTTAATGGTGTCAGTGTTGTGGCATGGAGGTGAAACAGTCTATTAAATATATGCCTACTATAGGCTACTTCAATTATTAACGTTAAGCTTGACAAGTTAGTAGTGCGTCTGAACCTAAGGCAGGACACGATCCACAGCACTTAAATTCCAACATCCAGCAACATTAATATTAATTGGAGACATGTATGTGCATATCTCTTTTTAGCTCTGTCTCCACCAACTTCTGACGGAAATATTTGGCTCCATGGAAGCTTAATACATTCCGTCCACCTGCCAACAAGTCAACTAGCCAACTAGCTGGCTAACTTTGTTTCTTTGTGCTGGGAATAAAGTGTGTGGCCAGTTTTTAGAGTTTTTCGCATAAAACTCCTGCTACAGCCAAAACCAACGCTACAAGAGCTGTGAGAGTGAAGCAAAACAGAAAAAGGTTACGCCAAGAAAACTAAAACATAAGCTGAAAACATTGTCTGTAAAGTACCACGATCCTCTGTTAAAGGTCCCATGTCATGGCCATATCTACTGATCATAATTCCATTGTTGAGGTCTACTAAAATAGATTTACATTGTTCAATGTTCCAAAATCACATCTCTGTATAGTATGTGTATTCACTCTCTGTTGGAGCTCCCCTCCCTGTGAGCCCAGTGTGCTCTGATTGGTCGGGACCAATTTCTCCGCGATCCCAACTCGTCTATTACCAGCGTTCAGGGAGCTCTATGCAAGTCAATGGGACTCCCTGTTAGTTAGCCAAGGGATCCTGGTGTGTGAGGTGCTCTGCGGATTGGTCCATTTGGGCCAATCCGGTCCTTTGTTGTTGATCTGGGTGTTCACACGTCACAGAACCCAGGAAGCAAACAATGGAAGAAGAGAAATCCCCAACGAGGCGTTCTGGGGCAGCATAGACAGGTCTTTTCTGTGTTAGAGTTTTACTCGCTACAGGGTGTATTTTGAGGGCTTGTGACTCTGCACACCGTTTACATGCAGAAAAACCTTCATAACACAAGGGGACGGGTAATAACTGGAAAAGCATGACATGGGAGCTTTAATATAAGATTCAGCAGCTTTAAATGTTTATCTTACTGTAGCGTTGTTGCAGAGAATACAAAATATGCCCCGTTAAATAACATAGATTACAGCGATTTATTTATTTAGTGATAAAGAAGCTCTATTGAAACCGTTGCCATTATTTAAACTTTCAGCCCAACCTTAGGGTTAATATGAAATTGTGTTTCTGTTGAGCTGTTGAACCTGCAATGCTATCTCTTCGTTTGGCTCAGTTTTGGTCTCCAGCTAATCCGGTGAAAGTATCTTTAGCTGCAAAATGCTACATCATGTCCACCTGGTAGCTAGGTGGCTAACTTTGTTTGCTTCTGGGAGTCTAATGCACAGTTGTGTAGTGTCACTTTGTTTAAGCCAAAAACAACACAATTATAGCTGTAAGAGAGAACCAAAACAGCAAAGGTATATACTGCCCAAGAATCTAAGACAGGGGTGGCAAACTCAAGGCCCGGGGGCCAAATCCGGCCGTGACTTCTTTCTATGTGGCCCCGCAAGAGCTCTGAAAGAATATTATATGTTTATTATATGATTACTGTACATGCCGATCTACAGAAGCACGATGTCCATAAACTACATATCCCACAATGCATCTCAAATATGCCTTTTATCTCAGAATTTCCCTTTTTTTTCAAAATGTCACTTCTTTTTTTGGACATGAGAGAGAGAGGGAGGAGAGAGAGACATGCGCACTGAAGAGACTTGCAATTGTTTGCCCTAGACTTCTGCTTTCAGACGTAGTTAATTATTAAGTTATTACCCTATCCGATAATAATCCAATGCAGAGGCAATAATGTAATATAATACATTATTTGATATATGTTATATATTTATATTTATATAGTCTTGAAATTACAACCGGCCCTTTGAGTGCAACCATAATGCTGATTATTGAGTTGGACACCCCTGATCTAAGACAATAAGCTAAAATAGCTGTCTATGAACCACATTATACATTTTTAATATACAAACCATTACAGCAGCTGAGAGATATTGTCCTTTAACACTTAAGACCCTTGTGTCTCCATGTGTAAATGTTTGATAGAATGGAGGAAGGAGTACAGTGATGAAAAGAAGAGTGAATCTGCTCAGTCCGTCGACTCTGGATAAACAGAGCTACGACAAAATGGCAAATACCCATAAATCCCAGAGCAAACCAACAGAGTGACACAGATCACTTTAAAGATCTAAAGGCCATACAGTTACACTTCCTGATGTGTCCCATTAGACAGAAACTGCAGCAGCTAAAAAACATCTGGCTCAGAGAGAACATTTTGTAAACTGTAGCTCATTTACGGGCCTCCCAAAAGACACATTAGATATTCACGCTTTCCTTAGAAGTAATTTAAAAGCATTAAAAAATCATGTGATACATTTCTAACTTTCGCATTTAAAATTAAAACCTCTCCTTAAGGCCTTGATATTGCAACTGGTACCAATACTACTTCCTCTACTGCTACTTGTATTAGCAATTAGCATGTCATTTATTAACAAACAAGTATTAACTTAAATAGTCTCAAAATAACAAATCTAAAACAATATTTCGGCGATATACTTTCCTATATAAACTATACTTTGTTTGCAGTCCAATTTGCAACACTAATCTGTCTGCAATTTGCGGTCGAAAAACTGTTCCGCTCCCCGTCTCATCAGGTCTCCGAGCACGCCGGCTGTCCTCAATTACCTCACTTAAATACACACCGGAAGGTACAAGGAAACAGATCATATTTACGATATAAAATAAACAATCATTACATCAAAACATATTCACCACGGCAACACAAATCACCCCTCCATCACTAAATCATTTATCAAATTATGAATCGAAATAATAACCCTGACTTCATTGTGGCTCTAACAACCAGACTGAATGTAATAACACTAATAATACTGCTACCAATCAATATTAAAGTACTACCACTTCAAATAGCCTTGCTTAAGCTTAAGCTAGCAGGGAGAGGTGCAGCGTGGTTACTTTAAACTTTAAAACGGTCATTTTAGGGATGAGCTATTCATCGTCAATATTACAGAAAAGGACTGTTTTTTAAGTCAGGACTCTTGAAACTCAAAGAGATAGCTGAGCTGCAGACATCATTAGTAATGCTCAGGGCAACAAGCAGAATGTTACCAGTGTATTTACAACAGTTGTTTGTTTTCGGATCAGACAAGGAAGACCACAGAAGGACATTTAATTTTAAGCATCCTTATGCAAGGGCTACTTTTTTTCTAAATGTCTCTAAAAAGGTCAAATATCACTTGTTTTGCATCAATCCTGATACAGGGTACTTATTATATGTTGTACTTTGGATTCCTAAAGCTTTTAGTCTACTAACCCATCATCCAAGGTTAGTTGTCACTATAAGTACAAAATATCTTTTGGACGGACACTATAATTTACAGTTTTTTACCATGTTCAATCTGAATTTTCTTTAAAATAAAAAAACATCTATATTGATTCTGACTTTTCTACATCCAACTCACAGGTTTATAATTACTTTGAGAAAAAAGATTATTAATTTAACCCTTTTAGAAGGGAAGATATGGTCATTTGTTCTGGGAATGTCATTTTCGAGCCTGAAACATGAAAAACAGGCTCGGGGTGGAACAGGTTAAGCAAATGTGTATTTCGGTGGTTGGTGTACAATTGTGGAATTCTCAACAGAAGGATCTAAAGAATTGTATATGTATTTTTCAGTTAAAGAAATTGTATAATTTAAAGTGGACCTATCATGCTATATTGGAAACATATATTGTAGGGCCATACCTATACAAAACATGTCTGTGAAGCTTTTTGCTTCAAATACCAAACAGATCCCCCATTGTAGCCATGCCTCATACTGCTCATACCCCTCTTTTGCAGCCCTGTTAGAGAAACGTGGATTTTGGGTCCTTAGCTTGAAAATAAAAAAAGATCAGGCGGAGCTAATGCCTGATCAGAATTCTACCGGAGATAAAGTTAAATTCTGCTGTGATAAAATGCCATCCTGTTCTAAACCACATCAAGGATTATTTCTGAAACAGCATGGAGCTCAAATGCTTTTTCTCTTGCAGGTTTATCACAAGGTGAGTTCCTTTTTTAGTACAGGTTAGCTCTGAGTGTTAGCGAGGCTTGCTAATGTAAACAAAGACGAGATTACGTCCAAAACACGTCAGGCATTGTTTCTGATAGCAACTCTCTGTGGGTCCACCATCCGAAATTACGTCATATCGGCAGCAAATCTGTATCCGCTCGTTGTACCCCCGTTTTTAAAAGAGGACGGAGTACGGAGGAAAAGAGAGAGGGTTTTATTTTCTGACAGATATTTATGTATAAAAGATATCAAAAAGTGCATTTTGCATGATAGGTAAGAAAAATGGGACTATATGAAGCAGACATGTCCAAAAAAAGAAGTGACATTTTGAAAAAAAAGGGAAATTCTGAGATAAAAGGCATATTTGAGATGCATTGTGGGATATGTAGTTTATGGACATCGTGCTTCTGTAGATCGGCATGTACTCTGGTCCTGCATTGCTAAATATTTCTTACGTCTACGATGTGATGTCTGTTCTTTATTTGCAGGTCCCATTGTTATTATTATTATTATTATTATTATTTTTCGCCGCTTTCCACCTTCTTCTCCAGTAGGACTCAGATGAGGGTGTTGCACTTTTCCTTTTCCTTTTCCTTATACATGTGATGTCTGTTCATTATTTGCAGGTCCCATTTGTTTCTTTCCGTTAGCCGTCAAGTGGGAAATAAGTATTTGTGTTTCTCTTAGTATCCGAAGATACTGTTATGTTTGGCTGTGAACAAAAAATCTATTCTATCCATCTATTTCTATTTATTTTGTTATTTTTAGAAAGGGGCAGGTCATATAAGATTGTTTTCTTCGCCCTGCTCCTTTTCACTGGTGCGTTTGTAGAGACATGTTTTGTTGGCAATTACTGTACATTGGGTTTTGCGTACCATGAGCAGGACAAATAAAAATGAAATGAAATGTTAGGATCAAGTCATATTTTATTTACTGCATTTACACCAAAGCACAATGCTTTCTGGGTGCTTTTACAACTTGTATTATTAACTGTCCTCTTTCTAGATATGAATGCCACACTGCTAAAGCTAACAGGAAGCGGTTAGGTTTGGTGCACTTCTAACATGAACATTGTCTTTTAGTGGGTGAACTATTTCCCTAACAACGAGGTCATGTTGTATGAAACCACAATGCATGATGGGTGCATATACACCTTGCATTATTAAGTGCCCTCTACCTTTACCACAAAGCCTAAGCTAGCAGGAAGAGGTGCAGTTTAGTGACTTTAAAGTGTATAATGGTCAGTTTAGGGGTGAGCTATTCCTTTAAGGATCAAGTCATGATGTATTTACTGCCTTTACAACAGACCACAATGCATTTTGGGCGCAGTTACACATGGCCTTAGCATGTTTTCCCTTCTCCTCACCTATAGATCACATGCTAAAGTCAGTTGTAAACGGGGTCTTATTCCTGTAGAAGCTCACGAAAAGGTGGAGCCTACAATTCCCATAATGCAAATCCATAATGTGCATTTTGGGTATGCATTGCTATGAATAGTCGTTACAAATCGTACATTTGTTCATCTCTTTTCCCAGGAGGAATAATGCCCATTTGGCTAAAATGCTAGAAATACATCCAAGTGATGGATTGATTGATTGGGAAACCATTTAAGAGACGGGACAAACGTCTTAGGTAATAAGGTAAAGCTGATTACAATTATGACATCTAATCTCTCAGACAGGACTTTCAGGTGTGCGAGGGTTTTTTGTATTTTAGATATTGATTTCCCATCACAGCACAGAGTGAATTGTCAGCGAATGCAGAGTGAACGATTCCCTTTTGTCCCTGTGTACCAACATTAGAGCCGTGACCCTTAAATTACCAGCTACACAAAACAATTTGCATACTAATTACTCGTTAAAGGCTTGTATTTCGCAGTGTAGAAGGGGGACTGTCGCCGGAGTTTAATCAAGTCTGCTCAGCTGCCACCAAAAAGAATTAAAAATAAACCGAAAAGACAAAAGAAACTTTAGAGAGTCATATTGAAACTGACTTTTCTAAATTAAGGGTAAAGTTCAGCTCTGACAGATTCCAATTAATCCAACACTGAAATCACTTACTCTCCATGACACAACGTTGCACCACTTTCTCGAAAAGTTGATGAAATCTTACAAAATACTGAACTTAATATCTCAATATTTTAAATGCATGACTGTTGAGGATGTCATGCAGCACTATCATCAGGAAGTACAGGAATATTTAAGCCATGTAAAAATTGTAAAATTACACTAGAAGTCCAAAAAGATATGTGAATATGCATGCTTAAATGTATGAATGTACTGTATATCTTCTAAGCTAATGAAGCAGACCAATACAGAGACATGTATAAAAGGGGATGGACTGTTGATAAGTATTTCAAAGTTGAAAAAGCTGTACTTTCAAATGAATAAGTTCATGTAGAAATATGTAAAGCCAGATTTAAAATATGATATGTTGAAGAGAATTTGCCAACAAACAAATCTGTGTCTAGCTTGTTTTATTTGAATATGAATCTAAATATCTATCTCTTCTGGATATTAAAGAAGCTATTTCAAAATATCTACCCATTACTTTGGGAAATTAGATTTATTTTTTGTGCATTTTTTGACCATTTTCTGAAATGTCATGAACCAAACGATTAACCAATTATCTGATAAAAAATAATAGCCATTTCAGGCTCTGACTCTAGCTGATTTCCACCTCTCAGATAGTGGATTTTAATGAGAAAAGCCACATTGATGTCAGAGTGCTGCATGTCTCAGTGAGCAGCAGCCTGCTGCAGACAGACAGCTCAGATCTCCTTCCCTTTCCCTATTTTGGGAAGAGGCTCTTGTTTAAGGAGGATATCTGAGACGTGCGTAAACATGGACTCAGCAGACACACAGCTGTTGCTGATTAATCATCAGAAGGCTGTTTTTAAACTCACTATATACCGAAGTCAGTGCAACCTGAGGGGGGAATCCCTGCTGGAGCACCCATAGGCCCGAAACACAACTTATAGGGTGCATACAGGCCTATAAGCACTCAGTATACTTTCTCCAGAATCAACAAAAAAATACACATGAAAAAGCCAAATATGCATATTAAAAACAGGAAATCTAACCAATCAGAAACTCTGACAGACGGTGTGTGATTCCTGCGTTGACACACGCCAATTATTTAATGGCACACCCATTATATAGAGACGGTATCACGAATCCATTGCAGCCCGATGCAATGGATCATATCTGCACGGAGATGAGGGGCAAATGAATGCTCACAAAATGCATCTAACCTGTCACACATGAAGCCAGAAAGCCTGCCAGTGTTGCATCACAGATGATCTCACACCACTGAGCTCGCATCATGCATTTACCTGGTTTCTATTCCGGGGAGTTTATGTAGAAATAGCTCCTTTATTTGTATTATTTCTCCTCAGTGTGATCTCGCAGTTCGGAGCTGCTGAAGCCCCCGGTGCTCTGGAGCCGCGGTCTGGTCCTCATGCAGCGGCTGCTCCCCCCTCGGTGCTCGGATGAAAAGCGTCCAGAGGTGATGGTTCTCCTCCACAGATCCTCCACAGACCCTCCACAGATCCTCCCTGTCTGACTGACCGGGTCGCAGAGCTGTCAGTGTCGGGGAGGGGGAGGATGGGTGAGTGGGAGGAGAGGGGGGGGGGTCGGTATTTTAAGATTAGAGATGGATCTCCAGGTCCTCTCCTTCCTCCTGCAAGCCGTGAATCAGCGCTCCTCCTCCCCCTCTCTGTGTGATGTGTCTCTCCGGTGAAGGCACTGCCGTGAAGCTCCCGGTGTTTCCACAGAAATCCCTTCACATAAACCACCGTCAGCTGAGCGTTAAGTTTCCCCGGTGTTTCCGCGACTCTGCAGCGGGTCTCCTCCTCCTGACGCTTTATCCACAAATCCTCCTCCTCCTCCGATAATAATAATAAGAGTTATTAATAACAGGCTTGTTCTCGGTGGAGGTGTGAAATGGTTGCGTCCTTCAGTCCTCCGCCCCCTATTTCTGTTTTTAAATCACACCAGACTCGGTTAGGCGCGCAACGACGTCACCATGAGCCGAAGAATGAAGCTGCAGCATTATGGGATGCAGGCAGCGTGCAGCGGCCAATAAAAGACACGTACAAATCCGGGAAAATGCATTTTCTTGTCAGTTATTTACTACAATGTATAAATACACTGCATCTATCAGCAGACAAATGCAAATCATAGGTTCATTAATTCAAATCAAAATATTTTTTTCTAAGAAGTACAAATTCCTTTTGAAAAAGTCAAATTCTGAAACAAAAATGTAATCTGAAGTCTGAAGAAAATTCAAAATTCTGATGAAAGTCAAAATTAAATAAAAAGTCAGAATTCAGAAAAATATTAAAATGTCAGAATTCCGGAAAAAGGCAAAATTCTTATTTAGAATTATTGTAAAAGCTGAAGTCAAAATTCTGAAAACATACGGAAGAGGATTAAAGCCACATTTTTGAGGACTCAATTTTGAGGGGAAAAAACATGAAAAAAAAGCCTGAATTCTGGAAAAAAAGGTCTAAATTATTTTTAAAATTATTTTTAAAATTATTTCAAAGAATTCGGACAAAAGTGAAAATGTTGAAAAAAGTCTAAATTCAAAAAATTTTTCTCATAAAAGTCAAAATCATCTATTTCAAGTATTCTGAAAAAAGTCAATACATTCTGAAAAAGTGAAAATTATGAAAAAGGTTAATTGACTGATCATTGGAGCTAATTGTTAATAAATGTTGAATTATTATCATGTAGAGACTTGTTGAAACATCATATTTCTGCAGCATGGGCTCCATTTTTCTTTTGGGATGGAGCTTTTATGAAGATCGGGGGTAAAATAAAATCAATTGGATCCGATTTTAATTACACAGTCCGGCTCTGTGCTGCAGTCTTATTATCCTGTCCAGATTTCCACGCTTGTTAAATTCAAATTCAAAAACAATCTCCCAAATGGACATCCCATGTAATGCTGTGATTAGTATGGAGAATATCGTTGGAGGGTTTTAATGAAGTTTTCTTATCTCTGCAGGGGGGAGGGGGAGGGGGAGGGAGGGGGGGGAATCACTCCGGACAGATTGGTGCACCTGCAGCCGGAGCGCGGAGAGAGGTTGGAAATAAAAGCTCTCTTCAAAGTCCTGCACGTGTTCAGTGCAGATTAATGGATTAAAGTCAAAGTAAATACATCGAAGAAAACCACACACAGTTATTCTCCTGCTTTAAAGGGGCCCTATTCTGCTCATTCACACACACACACACACACACACACACACACACACACACACACACACACACACACAGGGATGAACACAGGACTATACACACCCTCAAATGCTTCCCACGTACCCAGCAACAACAAATGTTAAAATGTGTGGAGAAAAGTGCAGAGGGACAGCAGCAGTGAATGAGCAGCAGGTCAGAGGAGTGAAACTTCAAGCCATCCAATGTTTTGCGCCCCCTCAGGTCAGTGGCATAGCCAGAGTACATAACATGCACTCCTTTTGAATGGAGAGCAATGTTTTAGTCCAGCTCAAAATCAATGCTACAGGGCGGAGATAAAAAAGAGAATGGAAGTGAGCACCAGCGAGGAAAGTGGAGACTGATGAAGGCAGAATTTTATAAAAGACTGAGGAGGAAGATGAAAGAGTGAAGAAGACTTTGTGACAGAGTTGAGAGATTAGGAAGAGGATGGACACTGGACGTGCTTCTGGTTCCTGCCTGAATTCTTTTTTGGCACCAGTATAATAGGGAAGGTATAAATACTCATCTCCAGGACTGACGTCAGTGTTTCCCTGAGGGTTTGATTCCTCAGATTAGTTTTCCTTTGTGGGGTGATGTCAGACAGTCAGAAGAACCTGGCACCTTTTCAGGTGTAGCTTTGCAGTTTCACTATCTGATTCGGAGTGTTGTTCATGTTGAATTATCTCCTTCACTCTGGTCTATTTTAAAGTCTTACATCCACCAGATTTGGATTTTGATATGGCGT
>CALSBZ010041566.1:0-30659 GCA_943591055.1 Gobionotothen gibberifrons
TAAGCTTTATAACACCATAGCTAAAAACTGAACATAGATGCTATAATGTACACATGCCTATTGTTCAGCGCGACCAGGGCGCTACGTCGGTGCTGTGAGTAAAAATAAGCTTTGTGGCCAAAACACTTTTGTGACATTATTTGGCAAAATAATCTCCTACCTAAGCAGTTTATGTAGTCATTTGTTAGCAACCGCCATTTTAATGACACGCACAAGCTTCAGACATTCATGAGTGGAGTATTTACTGACATATTTTATGTTGTAGAACAAAACTTGAATATCTAGTAAGCTTGTGTTAACCACAGACCTTATTTCAGACATTTAATTACAAAACATTTCAAAAAAACATTTACTTCTAGATGAGGGAACCCGAAGAGGTGACATTCTGAGTATTCTTCGGGTTCTAGGACTGATTACTACCACTCTATAGTTATTCCTTGCAGTGTAAGAGTTCTATTTCGTCCCTACTGACTGCCAGAGGCGGTGATTTTAGCACTGGATAAGTCCATCGTGCGCATGCGCAGCTCGAGTACCAATAAGTCACCTGTGACCCACGTGACACCGGCTATATCAGCCGGTGTCGTCAGAGGATCTGTTCCTTTCATCTTCTCGCTGCGCGAGGGTACGTGGCTACGTTTTTGTAGCCTACAGCGTTCGTTCGGTTGGAACATTTGTCAAGGATTCTCTGCAAACAGCTGGCTGCGTGCAGCTTCGCGACTCATCCAGTCGGGGCCGCTGGCTTACCCGTCCTCCAGGAGCTGTGGCTGGCTGCACAGAGACTTCGTGCCAAACTTCATTAGCATTGAGCTGTGTTTCTTGTTTGGCTAGTTAGCAGTAGCGGCTGCAGCCGCTCGGCTGACGCCGGGATAAGCACCGGAGTTTCCTGTGCTGTTTTTCCTTTAGGAGCCAGTTTCTGGTCTTAGCTTTGTTAAACTTCTTTATTTTACCCAGCTAGGTGAAGGCAGTGTGCTCGCTCCCGCTCCCTCTGCCGGTAACGTGGGTGTAGCTACATCCCTTTTTCTGTTCGACGAGTAGCAGCATCGCTTTACTCTTCTCGTTAAGCAGGTAGCTGGTGAAGGCTGTGTTCCCACACCCGCTCCCGGTTACGCTGCATCTGGCATTCGTCTTTTATTTAACCAGTGAAGCCAGTGTTCTCGCCCCCGCTCCTGGCATACGCTAAACTGCCTCGTTTATTTCGTTAAGCAGGTAGCTGGTGAAGGCTGTGTTCCCGCACCCGCTCCCGGTTACGCTGCATCTGATAATCGTCTCTAGCTCAACCAGTGAAGGCAGTGTTCTCGCCCCCGCTCCTGGTAGATGCTAAACTGCCTTGTTTTTCCATTAAGCAGGTAGCTGGTGAAGGCTGTGTTCCCGCATCTGCTCCCGGTTACGCTGCATCTGGTATCGTCTCTAGCTCAACCAGTGAAGGCAGTGTTCTCGCCCCCGCTCCTGGTAAACGCTAAACTGCCTTATTTATTAATCCAGCTAGGTGAAGGCAGTGCTCTCGCTCCCGCTCCCCCTGCCGGTAACGTGGGTGTAATTACATCCCTCTTCTGTTTGGCGAGTAGCAGCACGGCCCTACACTTTCCGTTAAGCAGGCAGCTGGTGAAGGCTGTGCTCCCGCACCCACTCCCGGCTACGCTGCATCTGGCTAACTACAGAATGGCTCATTCATGTAGCGCCTGTATGGCCAGAGGACGGCCATGACCGCTGCCCCTCTTGTCTCAGCCTCGAGCATCTAAGGGAGGCTCTCACGGTAGGTGCCTGCATGAATGTGGCTGCATGCCCCGGGCACTCAGAGTGGCTAGAATCACCGAGGTGGAACGCCTGGCGGCAGCCTACTTCAACGACCTGATCCACCCTCACAGCACAACCAGGGCCCTGAGGTCCTCTGAGCAAGGCCTCTTAAAGGTGCCCCGAACTAGGCTAAAGACAAAGGGGGACCGTGCCTTTGAGGTGGTGGCCCCAAGGCTCTGTGCGTAGCCCAGCCGACGAGTTATGTCCTTTTTGGTACAGACTCGTCGCCAGGTTTGGCTGGTCCAGTCACCATTAACGGAGGCATGTAGGAGAGTCCTCCGTAGCGTGCCAGTCGAGCCAGGGGAGCTGTTTGGGTCAGCTGCCCTGGAGGCGCTGGAGGGCCAGGGGCCGCTCTAGCAGCCGCACTCAGCCACCGGCTTACAGGGGTGGTCTGCAGAGGTCCCAGCGGCCCACTACCGGCCAATGACTTTCGTGCCCCAGGTCGCCTGCCTTCCAGGCATCCTCGTGCTGCAAAGCCTTACCGGCGCCCCCCAGGGGGCTCCCGGGGCCGGTCGTCGGCTGATTTTCCCAGCAGCAGCTCAGCTACTGGGCTGCCTGTACTTCCGACCCTTGGGTGGTTTCCACCCTAACCCAGGGATACGAATTGCAGTTCCGACGCCGGCCCCTAGCCTTCGGCCGGGTCAAAATGACAGTTGTCAAAATGACAGTTGTCAAAATGACAGTTGTCAAAATGACAGTTGTCAACGACCCGGCGAAGGCCTTAGCTCTGGCCCAAGAGTTGTCCGTCCTCTTGGCCAAGGGCGCAATCGAGCCAGTGGACCCTCTGCTTCAGGACGGGGGGGGTTCTACTCTGCGTACTTTCTTGTGAGCAAGAAAGTTGGCGGATTCCGTCCAGTTCTGGACCTCAGAGGAATCAACAGATTCCTGAAGGTGCTGCCCTTCCATATGCTAACCACAGCAGACACCCTTCGTGTTGTCGCACAGGGGGAGTGGTTCACAACCGTGGACTTGAGGGACGCCTACTTCCATGTGCCAATTGCATCCCATCACCGGAAGTTCTTGAGGTTCGCCTTTCAGGGCCGACATCAGTTCCGGGTGTTTCCCTTCGGTCTCTCCCTCTCTCCAAGGGTGTTCACCAGGGTCGTTGCGGCAGCGCTCGCTCCCCTGCAGGCACAGGGCGTGAAGGTCCTGCCGTATCTGGACGACTGGCTGGTTTGCACGCCGTCCCGGCCCCAATTGGCCCAGGATACGGCGCGCCTCTTATCCCACGTAGCCCGGTTGGGCCTAACGGTGAACACCGGGAAGAGTTGCCTGGACCCTTCCCAGCAGGTACTTACCTGGGGATGGTCCTAGATTCGGTCGCCATGAGGGCCTACCTGACGCCTCGTCGTGTGGACGACATTTCCCCCCATCTGCGCACCTTCAGGCTGGGCAAGAGGGTCCCTTACCTCCAGTTCATCCGGCTCTTACGGCCCGTCCACACAGCAGCGTTAAAAAAATCTTCCAAAGCTTCTGAAAAAAATGTCCCCATTGACTTTGAATGGGGTGACGTCAAAAAAAACAATACTTCTCAGTCCAGTCAGTTTTGAACTGACGGTTCTCCTGGTCTACCTTCCTCTTCTTAGCGAATTCCATCCTGGGTTTGAGTTATCCACGGCCCGTTAGTGTCATGTTGGTCAATCGCTGGGCTGGGATGACAGGCGGCTAGTTGGCGAGCTATTGTTTATATGTGTTTGCTGCTATTCCAGGTGGTAATGAGTAAATCAAGCGCGCGAAGCACGTCTTGCATATGCACGCGATAGGGTCAAGGGTCAGGTTTACGAATGTCGACGGAGGTCAAAATAAAGCGAAACCGCGGACATTTTATTTTATGTTTTTTATGTTACAACAAGTGAATGTCAGTAGATCAGCGCGGGCCATGCATTTGCCTCTAGCGGGCCGGATCTGGCCCGTGGGCCGCTAATTGGGGTTGGCTGGCGTACAGGACCCTCACCTTCCTCATGAACTATGACAATGTACTTTTCAGTTATTTCATGCGTGACACTTTTGAAGCCCTCTCTGAGTTGTCACTGAACTTCCAGAAGGACAGCCTCACTGAAGTTAGTGGACCTGCAGTTCGAACCAACTGAGGGGATCCAGGAGGTCATTGATGCAGTCTCAGAAACCGGCCTCTTCCTAGGGACTAAACTCAAGTATGTCAACGAAGGGCAAATTCTCTTTCTCCGGGAAGAAAGTCATAGGTATGTGCCCAATAATATTTTCTTCAAAGTAAATATTCAATATTTTTTCTTCAAAAGTAAATATGGGCATAACCTGTTTTAATAGATACTTTTTTTATGGTGGTCCAGAGACAGGAATATAATTTCACTTTTGTTATGTGTTTGCAGATGTGCTCATCAAGCACCTGGAGAAAAGATTCCAAGATCTCCAGAAAGGGAGTGTCCCTTCAAAATGTGCCATCTTCGACCCCAGTCAGTGGCCCTCTGACAGACACGAGCTGGCTGCCTATGGCAAACAAGACTTTGCTGATATGTGTGAACATTATCAGCCCCTGATGGACGAGCACAGTGTTACAACTAAAATGCTGAAGTCTGAGTTCATCCTCTACAAGAGTTATGCAGCAGCCCGCAAAACTCTTCGAATGCCACAGATCTTCTCTGGCATCCTGTGTGACACTGAGAAGGGCCATCTCTGTCTAACATTGATAGCAGTGAAGTTACAGGATAGGATAGAAATAGAGATTTTGCTGAGATCTATGATTTATACATGATGTGTATTGGCTGGAATACTTCTGTGCATCTTGTTGTATTTCAATGTCAGTGTGAGACTGACCATTGAGCGGCCCGACCAAGCAAGGAGGCAGAGGCAGAGAGTTCAAATATAACCCGGTGTGGGCATTTAATACTCCTTGTGGTACATGACACAGCCTCAATCTTACTGTCTCATGTGAACACAGTCACCAGCAACAAGGATCTCCCACACACTAGCTGTCCACTGACAGGGAAAACAGAGCCTAAATACACACACACTAATCAGGCCAATAAGACACAGGTGGGGGGGAGGAGACAACACAGGCCACCAGGTGACCACAATCACCAGTAACAGACAAGAGGGGAGGGGGAACACTTGTACAATGAATGCAACTTAACGTCATGACATATACACGCTCAAACATATTATTTGCACACAATGATTAATCTCAACCGCTGTCAATCTTTTACACAATCATAAACACTTTTGGCGCTCTCGCTATAACTCCCCTCTCTTTTCAGGTGGAGCCGAGGACCCGACCAGTATCTGCCAGACGACATTCCAATTAATACAGTTTAATCATTTCATAAATACTACATCAATAAATAGTATAATTTATATAAAAATGTGCAAATATGCAATGCTAAATTGTACTGTGCAAATCAGGCTAATAAAGTGCAAACTGTTCACTAAAGTGCTGAGTGACATTATTACTGTGCAAAAGGAAGTTGTTTCATAAAGTGCAAACCCACATGTGAAATATTACAAGGCCTGAAGCCGTCAGTCCACAGTGACAAAGTTACCTTCGTCACAGTCAGGAAATGGAGATAGAGTAATGTTATCTGGGTGGTTTTCTAAAGAAAGATGTTAAAGTGTGCTAAAAATAAAAGGTCTTTGTTGTGCAGACGGAGTCACGCACATACCCAACATCTCTCATTTTGTATGCCATACAAGGATAGCAAGAGAAAAAAACAAGTAAGAAAACAATGGCTTTATGCATATTTAATCTGAGCAACGAAAGAGAGATACAAATCATTCTGTTTGCGGTCCAGGCACTTAAGTGGTGTGTGTTTGTTTCTTTTATGGCTCTACACTATGAAGAGAGTGCAGTAAAGGGTTTTATATTACCATAGGAAGGATGAAAACAACACGACCATGACTACTGGCCCAGTCTTTACAGTCCAAAGTTTGTCTATTTGCGCCATGAGCGGCTACTTTTATGGTTTTATAATAAAGTAGACTTGTGAGAAAGAATTGAGAGACTCAGAGCTGAAATTATATCAATTTAGCAGAGCCTCGTGCTCTTGAAATGCCTTTTCAGTGGCTTCTTTGCTCGAGCACTTCAACAATAATGTTGCTAAGTGCTATAAAAAAGAATCTAATTTGACCATTGGTGTAATTTAAAACTCTACTTTACCTGACACACTTTTCTCCTTCATCTGCGCTGGTATGTTATGTCCATATAACAGTCTGAATCGAAATTCCCTTGCAGATATACTGGTTGTAGCTACACCGGTCCAATAAATAAGGCCACAAACATACTGATGTCTTTTGAAGGTTTATTCTCTACCTCTCCCTCTCATTCTCCGAAGACAACGTGTAAACTGTAAGAAATGAACAGTTGAAAGTTTACATTAAATCGTAACACCTAACACATTAGCAAAATCAAAGCACACACTAAATATTAACACACATATCACAAAAGAGAAACATTTACTGTGTGCCAGTGGCGTAACAAGGTTGTCATTGGCCCCGGTGCAGATATTTTTTTGGGCCCCCCCCCCCCTCTCTCTCTACTTTCAAAATCTATTTAAAACTCATAACAAACAAACAAAATTCCCAAAGTTGTCTTGAAATTAACTTATTAAATAAACAAAACGAAAAATATAGCCTACTTATGCAAACAACATTGAATCTGGACTTGAAATTATTCTGATTTAATTAGGCCTATTCGGCATTATTCCTGGAGCGCGCACTCTCTCTCTCTTTCTCTCACTCTCACTCACAAACACAGGCTTCAAATCAAGTCGTCATTATTACAACAAATACACACTTGCAACTGATAACACTGGCAATTATTTTATATTTATTAGACTATTCAAAAAAAATCATGCTTCAAAAAAAATCATGCTTCAAAAAACAACGGCACAGCGAACTAATCACACAATCACAGAATGAATCATTCTTCATCATGGCACAGCGGCCAAACGTTATCACAGACACAGGTTAGGTGCGCACCATGCACATTTTCCAACATAAGAGAGGTCACAATTACATTGCTACAGATTTAAATCTCCAATCCCTCTCCATAACAAGAAAAGCTACTCATCACCATTAGAAGTCCATCTTGCGGGCCTTGCGCTCAGCAAAGTCGTCAACAACGCTGCTCAGGTCTAACTTCCGGGCTCTGCTGTTCTCTATTGAGAGTGTTGCCAATCCACTGAGTCGTTCTTGTCCCATGCTGCTTCTTAAATATGTCTTAATCAATTTGAGCTTTGAGAATGAGCGTTCTGCGCTCGCAACAGTGACAGGTATGGTGAGATATAACAGCAATGCTGTGCAAACTTCGCTAAATGTGGCTGCCATTGAGCTGTGATCCACAATAAGCATATTGGACATATCCTTCACAGATGGTTCTTTAGCTATTTCAGTCTTAAAGCAGGCTCTGAATGCAAGGAGTTGGACGGGGAAACTCGGGGATAAATCCCTGCTGTAGTGGTCCGCGAGGCGCTGCGCGTGCTGGTGAAGGGCATTATCCTGCGCACGGTTCAATGTCCCGGGGTGGATAGCCTGGAACAGTTCGTTCGTTTCACGCATAGAAGTGAACCTCTTTGACAGCTGGCTGTTAATGATGTCCAGGCTGGCGTTGAACACATTGATTCTGAAACGGCTCTCAGCATCACTAAGCCTCTCATCTTGACTGAGTTCATCAAAGTGGCGTTTCATTCTTCTTTTGCGAATTTCCGTGAACTCGCTCTGCGCTCCCCATCTCTCAGCAAGATTTTGAGCGGTGCGTTTGACCTGGTCAAAGTCATCTCGGTATGCAGATAGGGCCTGGATTGTGTTTTGGAGGAGACCAACAGCTTTGTGGATGTCTACATCCTTTGCCTGCAACATCTTTGACACTGCATTCATGTTTTCCAGTATTTTTGTCTGTTGTACGACAAGAAAAATAAAACTGAACATTTTTCCATGTGTTTTTTTAGGGCTGTAGCCTCGTCCCGCTCCTCCCTCTTTTCGCTGACCAGAGCGATTTTAGTTAGAGCTTTCATGACATCTACATACCGGTATCTAAGGGCAGCAATTGCATCATGTCTTGAGCACCACCTGGTTGGGCAGAGGCGTTTCATGGTAACTTTACCATGCTCTGAGAGTTCTGATGACATGATACCGGAAAGGAGTGACCATCTCTTAATACTTTGGCTGAAAAAAGTATAAAGAGTCTCAACAATATCATAAAAATTGCGCAGCTCCGCTATATTCTTTACGGAGTCATTCAGTGTCAGATTTAAATTGTGTGCAGCACAGTGTACATATTTGGCAAGCGGTTCCATCTCCATGATCCTGGCCTGCACACCTGAATAGACCCCACTCATGTTTGCCGCGCCATCGTATCCCTGGCCCCGACACTTGCTCAGGTCAAATCCGTTACTCTCTATGCTGTCCAGGATTTTCTTTTGGAGTTCACGAGCTGACGTGTCCACTGTTTCCACGAACCCCAAGAAAGCCTCGTTTATCAGGATATCTTTTGCGTTGTCATTTTCATCCCTCTGGATTGTCACATATCTATACACTTGGCTAATTTGGTCTATTTTGGAAATATCTTGGGTGGTGTCCATGATCACAGAAAAAAACGGAGCATTATTTATTTCTACTTGAATGTCGCACTGCACCCGCTTTGCGATTATGTAGATTATCTCATTTTGAACAGCTGGACTCAAGTATTTCACAGAACCTTGTGGTCGCTCAACAAGTTCTTTCAGAACCGGATCGTAACATGCTAAAAGTTCTATCATACTGAGAAAGTTCCCACTGTTGGGCTGTCCAAGAATCTCCCTATGTCCTCTAAAAGCCAAGTTACAAGTGGCCAGAGTGATTGTAACGTTGACAATGCGCTCAAGTACCTGTCTCCAGTAATTAGCAGCATTTCTTGCATTCCTCTCCATGTTTGCATCGATTCTCCCGTTTTTCTTCCACTGTTCATATATGACACACGCTCCGACATGGACCTGAGATTGTGCATGTGAGTCAATCCTCGCCGACAAATGTTGCCAGTCGCGAACTCCTTTGACCCATGCATCACTGTAGAACGGTGCACCTCGGTCTGCGAATAGCCAGCACGGCTCACAATAGGCAGAGTCCAGGGTGGGGGAGTAACACAGCCATGTCCGTGGCAGTTTGATACCTGCTCTGGTAGTGGTGGTGTAATACATCTCGGAGAAACACCTGTTTCCTTGATGTGTGTCTCTGGGGAATGGGCCAGTAGGCCTACATGGACCGGTTGCTATAATATAACCTATGATCTTGGCGTCGGGGGTCTCAATAGCGCCATAGAGTCCCCCATCGGTTGGGGCCCTTGGGGGAACTGTTGGACCACCGCCGGGCACAGCCAAATCCATCCTCTCCTCCTGGCTCATGGCTGGAGAAGAAGGTCGCACAGCCACGGGTACAGCTTCACTTGTGGAGCTAGATGATGGTGAGGCAGGTGAGCTAAAGTTATATTATAAAAAACAATTTTTTGCATGGGCCCCTGGCTGGCTCTGGGCCCCGGTGCAATGCACCGGCTGCACCGTCGATAGTTACGCCACTGCTGTGTGCGCTTATTGAACCCTGTAGAATTATGCCAACGGCATGCGTTGCCATGGCAATGCCTTCTGACCTGACTGTGGTCATGCGACTCATCGACCACATCCCAAATGTGAACCATTCTATATTTCGCTATCCAGATAATAATCTACATTTCACAATTGTCTAATTACACTCAAATTTACTAAATCATAAATGGATAAGCAAGGCACACAAATGAACATCCAAATATAAACACTTCTCAGACCGTTACACTGGTTATCTGAGGTCTCTTTTCCTGGAGCATCCGGTGTATTGTCCTCGTTTGCTTTTGTTTCCTGCACATCATGACCTGTGTTCTGAAAGAAAATAACAACAATATACTACAACGGATACTTCCTTCCCTCTAGATTCAGGTGTTTTTTTCAGGTGTCATTTTTCAAGGTTCTTTATTTTGTCATACGAACATAGTGTAGTTATGCCGATGAAAATATTAGGTCACAGGCTTCTCCAACAGTGCAACACAATAACACTGATAAACAGAAAAATATATTACAAGTAAATACAAAAAGAAAAATAGTTAAAAAAAGTGAAATAGTGCAATAAGAGTCTATATGCAAGTAATTGGAGTATGATATATTAGGTAAATAGATACATAATTTCTTAGTAGCAGCCAGTAACCCCAGCGGGACCACAATGTGAGCACCCGCCATGAGACCCAGAGTCTGCATGACAGTTAAAGCTGTCACTGTCGACCCTGTCGCAGCCTGTGCACCGCCCGGAGAAAGGACGCACGTCTGCTCTCTGACATCTGCATCGAGCACCACTCCCAAATACAACGCCTGTTGGTGAGGTATGGGGGTGCTCTTTTTCCAATTGATCGCAAAGCCTAATTTGGTTAGGTGTATGATCAATTGTGCTGTGCAAAACATTGCCTGTTCCTGGGACCCAGCCATGACTATGAGGTCGTCTAGGTTTCTAGAGAAAGAAAACTCTCATGCCGTGGGCGCGCAGCGGTTGAAGCGCTGTGGCCACACATTTGCTGAATGTGCGTGGGGATAGGGAATAGCCGAACGGCAGCCTGTTGTACTCGTAGGCTATCCCCTGGAAGGCAAAACGCAGATACTTTCTGTGCTCTGGAGCAATTTCTACATGAAAGTACGCATCTTTCAGGTCGATGGTGGTGAACCAATCGCCTGGCTGCACAAGCCCCAGTAACTTTCATAGTTAACATGCGGAATTTCCTGCAGGAAATGAGGCGATTCAGGCCGCGGAGATCTAGAATACGTCTTCTTGAGAACCAGGAAGTACATGGAATAAAGACCCTTTTCTCTGTGTTGAGGGTGCACAACAGACACAGCCTGTTTCTGCACCAGAGCCTGAATCTCTGCTGAGAGGAAACCCACCTCCTCCTGGGAGGACAGATTTACTCCATACCCACACCGCTGCTAAAAGCCTGTTCGCCAACCTTGGTTAATTTCCTGACAACACTCATCAACAAGTCACTACAGACTGGTGAGGTGCCTGTCCATTTCAAAACAGCAGTTGTCACCCGACAAAAAAACAAATATCGACCGAGAACTCCTCTCCAACTACAGACCTATCTCCAACCTCCCGTTCCTTGCCAAAGTACTTGAGAAGGTCGTGGCCACACAGCTCCAGTCTCATCTGTCTGACAATAAAATGTATGAGACCTTCCAATCAGGTTTCCGCCCTGCACACAGTACAGAAACAGCCCTAAAAAAAGTTCAATCAGGAGAGACGTGATGTATGAAATACATATTTATTACAGGGCACGTAATATGAATGAACAATGATTGCCAGATCCGAACAGGAGAATGGCATGGTGTTTGGCGACTAGGCCCCGGTTTGCAGGATTATCATTCGGGAGGGGAAGAACCGCTCCGAAGGAACCCCCAAAAGAAGTGAAGTATGACATACTGAGATGTAATGAGTTTCTTACCTTGAGGGCTGACTGCGGTGATCTATGGATGAAATGAGAGATTAGCATGTGGATTAACAAGGCCGGAATCACTGCCGGGTTTACCGTACATCATAAGATGCTTGACCCGCAAGCCGACGGCCGGAATCAGTGCCGGGCTTATGTACTACCACTAAACAACGGCCGGAATCAGTGCCGGGCTTACTGTACTGTAAAAAGCTCCTTCATAATGATGTGACTGGCTTCTGGAAGGAGGTGAGAGCTCTGAACAGGGCCAGTACGTCGGTACTGTGTACCATAGAGGGAGTATCTGGAGCCGATAACATAGCTGAGTTGTGGAGGCAACATTACTCTACTATACTTAATTGTGTTAAAAGTGACCCCTACAAGGTTGGTAATGTTATGAAAAGTGACACAGTAAGAATCACAGCTAATGAGGTTTATCGAGCAATTGCACAGCTGGCTGATAATAAAGCAAGCGGCTCTGACCGAATCACTGCAGAGCACCTTAAACTGGCAAGCCCGAAGGTTGCAGTTCTTCTTGCCATTTGTTTTACCGGCCTCATGACTCATGGTGTGTTGCCAGACTCCATGTTGACTGTTACTTTGGTGCCTGTCATTAAGGACAAAGCGGGTAAGGTAGGGAGCTTGGATAATTATAGACCAATTGCTCTAGCCAGTGTGTTATCCAAAGTCCTGGAAAGAATTGTGTTAGATAGATTATGTTCTTATTTATGTACCTCAGATAACCAGTTTGGCTTCAAGGCTAAGCATGGTACTGAGCTATGCATCTATGCTTTGAAGGAAATGGTAGAAACATATAGAAGATAGAATTCCACTGTTCTGATTGGTTTTATTGATGCCTCTAAGGCTTTTGACCGAGTTAACCATCATAAACTGTTTTTAAAATTGAGACAAAGGATTAGGATCCTGGCTTATTGGTATGCCAACCAGAGCATGCGGATCAAATGGGGGAATACAGTCTCGGCGCCATTTGGTGTTGGTAATGGAGTTCGCCAGGCTCCTCTCACCATGCCTTTTTAATATCTATATGAATGATCTATCAGATGATTTGCGTGTCTGTAAAACAGGATGTGTGATTGGTAATGTGATTGTTAACCATCTTATGTATGCCGATGATTTGGCTATTGTTTCTCCTAGCAGTGCTGGATTTCAACAGTTGCTAAATGTGTGTTCTGATTATGGTGTCAAATTTGATGTTAAATACAATGCTAAGAAGAGCGCTGTAATGATCTGCAGAGCAAAAGGGGATAAGACCCTTGGTTTTCCAACATTCTATCTGTCAGGACAGGTGCTGTCTGTTTGCTGTAACACTAAGTATCTGGGACACATCATCACAGATGAAATGGCTGATGATGATGACATGTATAGACAGCGGCGTGTCTTATATGCACAAGCTAACATGTTGGCTAGAAAATTCTTGTGGTGTTCAGATAAGGTTAAGGTGAACCTCTTTAGAGCTTATTGTGCTCCTCTCTATACTGCCCCCTTGTGGGTCAAGTTTAAGAAGGCAAGCCTCAAGAAGCTCCAGGTTGCTTATAATGACTGTATGCGTATACTGCTTAGAAAACCAAGGTGGTGCAGTGCAAGTGAAATGTTCTGTAACGTACGAGTCAACACCTTCCATGCTCTATTGAGAAATCTGATGTACAAATTCATCTGTCGATTGAATGTTTCTCATAACTCTGTCATTATGCTGCTTTCAAATCCGTGTCTCAGTGCTATACGATACCAGTCACCTCTGTGGAAACATTGGTATAACTGCCTTTTTTAATGTTGTATGTTTTTTAATAATGGACCAAGAGTCTCTTTAAATAAAGCTGATTGTACATCACAGGATGCTTGACCCGAAAGCTGACGGCCGGAATCAGTGCCGGGCTTACGTACTACCACTAAACAACGGCCGGAATCACTGCCGGGCTTACTGTACATCCTAAGATGCTTGACCCGAAAGCCGACGGCCGGAATCAGTGCCGGGCTTACCTACTTCCACTAAACAACGGCCGGAATCAGTGCCGGGCATACGTACTAACACTAAACAACGCCCGGAATCAATGCCGGGCTTATGTGAACGCTACCACTAAACATTACATGGATGACACTACCACTAAAATGCATAAATACCAGATTTAGGGTTTGAGAGACCTTGAATGGCCAGCACGGCACTGATGTCCGGGCGAATGTAGAATTTGAGGCAGAGGAGGACCACCGTCCGACTTGTTGTTGTAGGGATGAGGAAGAAATACCTTGATTGGCGGCAGGGTTGCTGCGCCTGTCCTGAAACGAAGCCCTGAAATGCTATTAAGACACCACCACCAGTTATATGCATATTACCATAGGTAAACTGAGAGATCTTGGGTTGCCGGCACGAGCCGATGTCCGGGCGAAGAGGGAGATGTAGACAATGTAATGCATGAGAGCTGTTAGCTAAGTACCGTGATGCATGAATATCATAGCCTGGCTATTAGCGTCATGTGGGCATGAAACCGATATATAAATGAAGTGCAATATGCTTAAGTAATACTGAAACATGACCCATGATGGGACTACTTAATTAGCAGTTTAATTACGCCACGTGAGACATATATGCTGAAATGCTTGATTGGGTGATTAAGACTGTCTTCTATCATCTGACATGAACTTCTCTTTCTCCCTGAAGAAACCCCCCCAAACCAACGGATGGCAGCGTCCGTGACATGTTGAAGCTTGAAACTGTGTTCTTGCTGAGCATTATGACAGGAGGAAGTTACCCGAACTGCATAGTAATGCGTTACGTTACTTCTTTTTCTATCCTTCTCTCTTTTTTTTTTCTTTTTCTCTTCTTTTTCTTCTTATTATTATTTTTTTATTTTCCTCTTCCTTTCTATTTCTTCTCTTCTTTCTTCTTCTCTTTCTGCTCTGTTACTTACTGAGCATTATGACGGGTAGAAGTTACCCGAACTGCATAGTAATAAGATCATCGGCGTGAAACGGAGAGACTTAAATTCCTTCTGTAACCAACAGATCTGCGGAAAGCGGAGAGCATTCTGAACTCTCCAGGTCATGTACTTTCACGTGAATTTCGTCTGTTGCCATCAGGGCGTAGATAGCTCTACCTGATCAGAGGAATAATTGCTTTTCAAATTCATTTATCCCTTCTGCACTCAAACTTTTTAATTCTTGAAAGCTTTTAACTTGATTATTTATTTATTATTGTGATGCCATGAACTATTTATAGTGTAAATTGGAATTATCCACATCTGTGCTCCCGGGTGTATCTGTGTGTCTTCTTCTTGTATGTTCCTGCCTGTGTGCCTGACATAAGCTGCTGCTCATAACCAATTGCCCCTTGTGGGATTAATAAAGTTGTTGATTGATTGATTGATTGATAATGCGTTACGTACTTCGTAGGCTACGGCAAGTAATACGTTACTGAAAACTCCAACTGTAACACGTTACACCCAACACTGCCTGGAACTCACCTTAGCCCTGAACTAAAGCAGCAATGCATATAACGAACGTCTCGTGAATTTGTTGCAAACTGCCTCTTACCAGCGCTACCCTGACACCTGTTTTAGAGGTGAGGCGGAGGGAAAAGAGGCGAGAGCCTGGGCTGTGCAATGAACCTGCTAGCCGCCTATGACGCATGTGTCCAGTGCTGGCTACTGAGCCGGGAGGAGAAGTAGCTTCAATGGGATGTAGCTTAAGCCCTGCCTGCCTGCGAGAGGGGTTGTGGTTGAAGCCAGATGGGTGAAGCTTCGCATGCGATGATGGCCCGTTCCGCGTGAAGGCCGGAAGCGCCGCATTTGAGCGGCCCTGATGCCCTGATGCCAGTGGTGCCCTCTCGCCTTGGAGACTGAAGGCGTGCGTCAATTGTTTGCGTGAGGTAGCGAAGTAGCCCATTCCATTTAAGCCGGAGGAACTTCCGTGGAGCCCGATATCCTTGTACTTTCCTCCCGCGTCCGGGTTTGCGGGGTGGCCGGCTGGAACCGCTCGCCAACTGGGGAACGCTGCCTGTAGTTAAATCAGCAAGACTGCGGAGCTGACGAATATATACCTGGAGCTGGGACGAAGCCCTGTTGCTGCTTGCGTATTGTCACTTGGAATGACAGCTAACAAGGGAAGAGCAGATATAGAGGGATTAGCGGGTGCAACGACAGGCTTGTGAGAATGGAGAGAGGAGTGATTGGTTAGCTGGGGAGTGACGCCCCCGATCACTTAATGAGGGAGGAGAGAGTAATGCAGTGACATGTAATATGAATGAAGGGCTTGGTCTTCCTCATTGAACTTGCGCTGAGCTTCATTAGCCAACGACCTGCTGATGGCAGCCGACTATGGGTCACCCAGCATCCTGGTCCTACTTGACCTGAGTGCAGCTTTCGACACAGTGGACCATACCATCCTCCTCCACCGCCTCGAGACCTACACCAGGATGACGGACACGGCTCTGAAGTGGTTCTCCTGCTACCTCACCAACCGGAAGTACCACGTGTCTCTGGGGGGTTCCAGATCTGACGACACCGCAGTGACAGGCGGGGTCCCACAGGGGTCAGTGCTGGGGCCGATCCTGTTTTTAATCTATCTGTTACCTCTGGGTCATATCATCAGACAACATAACATCAACTTCCACTGCTATGCTGACGACACCCAGGTCTATATCAAAACACAACCCAATACCACCAATACTATCCAAACACTAAACACCTGCCTGGAAGACATCCGCTCCTGGATAACCACCAACAACCTCCAGCTCAACAGCAGCAAGACGGAGGCAATCCTGATAGGCACCACCGACCAGCTTGCCAAGCCCGCCAACATCAATCAATCAATCAATGTTTATTTATACAGCCCAATATCACAAATGTTACATTTGTCTCAGTGGTCTTCACAGTTTGTACAGAATATCAGTATGACAATACGCCCTCTGTCCTTAGACCCTCACATCGTACAAGGAAAAACTTCCAGAGAAAACCCACAGTTTAAAGGGGAAAAATGGGAGAAACCTCAGGGAGAGCAACAGAGGAGGGATCCCTCTCCCAGGACGGACAGACGTGCAATAGATGCCGTGTGTAAAAAAAAAGATAATACATTTGCAACATAGGTAGTCCAAATGTTTGGAAATGCATGTGTGTATAATAGGAAGATGAATCCACGAGGACATCCATCTAGGACTTATGATCCAGGACCACAGCAACAGCCACGACTCAAGATCCGGGCTCGCAATACAGGACACAGGACTGCAGCAACAGGATCATCCATGACTCCGGATCCCGGCGTATATAGACACCAAAAAGAAAGAAATTTGGGGAAGCTGGGTTAATCGGAACATGAGAGTACACAGGTACAGACAGAGAGAAGGAATAAGTAAGATGTCCCCCGACAAACTAAGCCTATATCAGCAAAACTAGGGGCTGAATCAGCCCTAACTATAAGCTTTATCAAAAAGGAAGGTCTTAAGCGCACTCTTAAAAACGGATAGGCTGTCTGCCGCCCGAACACAAACTGGAAGCTGATTCCACAAATGTGGAGCTTGATAAGAAAAGGCTCTGGCTCCCATTGTACTTTTAGAGACTCTAGGAACAACCAACAACCCTGCGTTCTTGGAACGCAATGCCCTAGTAGGACAGTAGGGTATAATGAGTTCTTTAAGGTAAGATGGCGCCTGCCCATTAAGGGCTTTGTAGGCGAGAAGAAGAATTTAAAATTCTATCCTATGTTCTATAGGGAGCCAGTGTAAGGCAGCCAGAACAGGAGTAATGTGGTCCCTTCTCCTAACTCTAGTTAGTACACGAGCTGCAGCATTTTGAATCAGCTGAAGCGATTTAACTGACTTCTTGGTACACCCTGATAATAAGGAGTTACAATAATCCAGCCTAGAAGTAACAAATGCATGGACTAGTTTCTCTGCATCGTTTTGAGGCAAGATATACCTGATTTTTGCAATGTTACGTAGATGGAAGTAGGCGGTCCTTGAAATTGATTTTATGTGGGCATTAAAGGATAAATCCTGATCAAATATAACACCAAGATTCCTTACAGTCTCACTGGAGGCCAAATTAATGCCATCCATAGTTAGTATATCTTTAGTTAATTTGTCTCGTAGATTCTTCGGGCCGAGTACAATAACTTCAGTTTTGGTCGTGTTTAACATCAAAAAGTTTAAGGTCATCCATGTTTTTAAGTCCTTAAGGCAGTCTTGAATTTTATTTAGATGATTAATTTCATCAGGCTTGATTGATAAATAAAGTTGAGTATCATCTGCATAACAATGAAAATGTACAGAATGATTCCTTATAATATTGCCTAACGGAAGCATATACAATGTGAACAAAATAGGTCCGAGCACTGAGCCCTGTGGCACTCCATGGCTAACTTTGGTTTGCGTTGAAGATTCATCGTTGACACGTACAAACTGAGAGCGTTCAGATAGATAGGACCTAAACCAGCCTAAAGCAGTTCCCTGTATGCCAACTAAGTGCTCTAGTCTTTGCAATAGGATGTCATGGTCGATAGTAGGGGTGGGCGATATTGAAAAATATAGTATCACGATATTTTTCAAGCAGTATCACGATAGACGATATTTATCACGATATTTTTTCATGTCAGTTATTATGGTTATTTTTCAAGTTAATTAACAGTACAACCACCTACAAGGTAACACAAACAAAAATAAAAAGGAGTAACAGACCAAAATACCATTTCAAGTTGGTTTTAATTCTGCAATGAATCCCTGAATGAACAATTCAACAGGACTTTTGATATGGCTTCCTCAGTGTTCAAGTAGGTAGGCCTACACCCTACACAACACACGTTAACACTGGTTTCTTCACCAAGTAAAGTGCACTCTCTTGCTAAATAAAATGAAATATTCAAGGCACAGTTTTTCAGTATACAAATGCACTTTCTGTTTTAGGTAGCACTAGCAGTGATGTAACATCAATACACATGAACAGGAGAGTAAAACATAACTAAGTAAAACATAAAACATCAATGAGGAAAAGTCAGTGCCAAACAATTCAAATGCAAACTTTAGACTTGAAGTGCAATCAAAGACTTTAGTGTAACTGAACATCTGTTTCAAAAGGGAAAAACAATATAAATACCTTATTGATAAAATAAAATATAAGCCAACAGAATCAACCACAATAAATGAAGTGCAATACTGTCTGAATCCTGACTAGACAGCTTGGTTTTTACTAACCGTTATCAGTGTGTTACTTCCGCATCATTTTGAAACGTGTATTACAATTAAATCACGGTAAAATAGGTTAATTGTGTCGTAGTTGATTTCCACCCAGTCTATGTTTCCACCACAGTATTTACATGGATATAAGCCGCGCCCCCTCTCCAGCGCGTCCTGTTTGAGTGACAGGACTAAACACAGCTGACTGCCGCGGTGAAACTCCAGCAGTTAGAGCGATGAGAATATTCGCTTTGCGTCCGTTGTGAACGCAGCATAACGCAGTTCAGAAACCACTGTTCTGACTCTTTTAAAGCAACTTCGAGATTTTAACAGTATCAGGGGCACGCAGGCCGTACAATTATTTTCGGGGCTTCACGGCCAGACCGGCCGTCATGGCCGCCGTGAAAATCCTACCCTGGTGCACTGTTGCGATAGATATGATATCTCTGAAAAGGCATATCGTGGAGACCTAATATCGTCTCGACGATATATATCGTCATATCGCCCACCCCTAGTCGATAGTATCAAATGCAGCACTGAGATCGAGCAAGACAAGAATAGAGACAAGTCCTTTGTCTGAGGCTATTAGAATGTCATTTGTGACTTTAACCAGAGCTGTCTCTGTGCTATGATGTGTTCTAAAGCCAGACTGAAAAACTTCAAATAAATCATAGTTTTTTAAGTAATCACACAACTGTTTTGCGACTGCTTTCTCAAGAATTTTTGAGAAGAACGGAAGATTAGAAATAGGTCTATAGTTGGCTAATATCTCTGGATCGAGGTTGTGCTTTTTAAGAAGCGGTTTTATCATTGCTACTTTGAATGATTGTGGAACATAGCCTGATAATAGAGACATATTCATAATATTTAATAAAGAAGTGCTAATTAATGGAAAAACTTCCTTCAACAGCTTAGTTGGAATTGGGTCTAAGATACACGTTGATGGTTTAGAAGAAAGAATCATTGAATTTAATTGTTCAAGGTTTATGCCTGAAAAGCATTCTAGTTTACTATCTAGCGTAATATTAGAACTTACATTTCCGGGAGCTGTTGATAACACTATACTGGTCAAAGGCAAGAGGTCATTGATTTTGTTTCTAAGAGTAACAATTTTATCATTAACAAAGCACATAAAATCATTACTAGTGAGTGCTATGGGAATAGAAGGCTCAATTGAGCTATGGCTCTCTGTCAGCCTGGCTACAGTGCTGAAAAGAAATCTTGCATTATTCTTATTCTCATCTATTAATGAAGAGTAATACGCTGCTCTCGCTTTACGCAGTGCTTTCTTATATTCATTTAGAGTAATATGCCAAATTAAACGAGATTCTTCAAGTTTAGTGGAACGCCATATCCTTTCAAGCTGTCTCGACTTTTGCTTTATTTTGCGGGTTTCGCCATTATGGCATGGAGCTAATCTATGTTGTTTTATTTTGTTGTTTTTCGAAGAAAAAAAAAAATCAGCCCCTCCCTCGATGGTCAGCTCATTCCTCTATCCTCTGTTGTCACCAACCTCGGTGTAAGGTCTGACCCCACTCTGTCTTTCCAAGCCCACATCAAACATATCACCATGACCGCCTTCTTTCATCTGAAAAAAATGTCTCGACTGAAGCCCTCACTCTCAACTGATGACATAAAAAAACTGGTTTATGCACTCGTCTTCTCAAGACTAGATTATTGCAATGCACTCCTCCCCGGTCTCCCAGCCAAATCCATCAACCGCCTGCAACTTGTCCAGAACAGTACAGCCGGTACAAAAAGGTCTGCACACATAACCCCCATACTTGCACAACTACACTGGCTCCCAGTCCTCTACAGGATCCAGTTTACAGTTCTGCTCCTCACTTACAAAGCCCTGAATGGACAAAGCCCAAAATACCTCTGTGACCTCATCCGTACCCAGACATCTACCCGCTCTCTCCACTCCAGCCACGCTCCTCTTCTTTACATCCCTCGCACACGTCTCAGAACAATGGGAGACCGCGCCTTCTGCTCATTCGCCCCTCGCCTCTGGAACTCCCTCCCAGATCAGCCCCTTCCACTGAGGTCTTCAAAACCGGCCTTAAGACCCTCTTCTTTCGGCAGGCCTTCCAATAAACTTTGAGCATGGTACACCTGGAGTACTGCCATTTTTATCGCTATCTCCGACTTTTATTTTATTTATTTTTGTATTATTATTACTATTATTTGTTTAATCTCTCAAATTGTATCAGTGTCCTTTGTTGTAAAGCGCTTCGAGATTTGTCTTGGCAGATGAGAAGCGCTAAATAAATTAAATGTATTATTATTACCTCTCGCATGCCCATAAAAGGAGGTGGTTCTAGAGTGATGTGTGTGTGTGTGGGGAAAAATGCATTCAGTGAGAACGAGTGCATTTATCCCAGAGTAAGAGTAATCTCTCTCCACAATTCCACTTTTCCCCATAATGTCCGTTTCGAAGAGACGGCATTGTGACGGCGCGCGCGGCCCCCCCTCCCCCTCAGCAGAGAGGCTGTGGTTATGGGCATCAGAGGTGGTTTTAGCTCTGAGAATTATAGCACCTATGTTCAGTTTTTAGCTATGGTATTAACATAAAGCTTAAAACAGTATAAATCAAATGAAATGTAAACTGCTGGATTCATTCAGGGAGATAGACATGTGACGTGTTGTGTGGGGTGCTACAGGGTCAAGGTGTGTGTGCTCATTGAAGCAGCTATATGCTGGATGATTGATTGCTACTGTTTTACTGTTGGTGGTTGTAGGTGATGTAACTTCTCATTGTTTGATTGTTGTACAACGACATAATAATTGATCAAGTATATCTGTGAGGTGCAAGATATAGTGAAAACATCTGTTATAGAAATTGTGAGATCAAATGTATTTAACATTGTTGGCTCTAAACTGTATTCTGAAAATGCCATGTCATGTCATGTGGTTTGATTGATTGGGTTAAATCCCCTGGAAGTGGCCGTAGATGTTTTGCAAGGGGGTCTTATGACACTACAGGAAGGAAGTGTTAGATAAGGTATTAACCTGTTGTTCTGAGTAGGAATATTACAGGGCAAAGGGGGGTCTCAGCTAACCTAATCAACTGTTGTAATGTAATTAAGTTTTGATGAGAGAGACTGTTTTACTCAGGAACAGGACGTGACCTTTGGGAGAGACATCATGCTGGCACACACACACACTGTAAAGAAAGAAGGGAGGAGCATCCTCCCTGCATATGTATAAATACTGGGGACATTTCAATGTTAAGTCACTCTTGTTCTGACATGCTGTAGTGATACGTATGGCGGTAGAGCGGGAGTCCGGAGTACTTTGTGCTCTGTATTTTGTATGTATTTCTGTATTGTTGTTTTTACCAGTAAACTCAGCTTGTTGCTTATCCCAGACCCCGGTGTTCGAGTTCTTTCCTTCAAAAGGCTACCCATCAAACGATCGGCGCGGAGCAGATTCAAAACCTTCAACCATCCACTAGGTGGTGCTCCAACAGAGCCCTCCATATCCCGGGACTGGAGAACAGGGGGGCCGACCTCATGTTGAGGGGCGGCCCCCTGCCAGGCGAATGGGCGCTTCACCAAGGAAGCTGCTATACGCCTTTCCACCGCTGCGTCTCATTCTCCCTCTCCTGGGGAGAGTGAGGCGAGAACGTCTGGCAGTCATTCTGGTAGCGCCAGATCGCGTCGGGGCTCCGTGGTACTCAGAGATGACACAGATGAAGATGGGCCAGCCCTGGGCAATCCCCCAGTTCTGGGGCGTTACCCACTCTGGGCCGTCCTCTCCAGGCTTGGCTCCTGAGAGGGACAGGCTGAGACAGGGTGGATTGTCTGACAGCGTTATTCAGTCTATCCAGGCAGCTAGAGCTGGATCCACCACAGCCTGTTACAGGCCGAAGTGGCTGGGATTCCAGCGATGGTGTGAGGAGCGGAAAATAGAGCCCCTATCTTGTGAGTTAGGCTCTATTTTATCCTTCTTATGTTAGTGGACAGAGGGCTGGCGCATTCCACAGTAAAGGTGTATGCAGAAGCCATCTTGTCCTGCCATGAGGGATTCAACGGCAGGTCAGCCTTTTCTCATCCACTGATGTTGCGGTTTTTACAGGGGGTCGGGAGGCTGCGCCCAGTAGTGCGCCCCACAGTGGGACCTGCCGCTGGTGCTCGAGGCTCTGGTCACAGAGCCATTTGAGCCTCTAGAGCTCTCCTCCCTGAAAGCACTGTCGTGGAAGACAGCGTTGCTCCTTGCCTTAACGTCAGCCAAGGAGTGCGTTCAGGTTGAGGGTTATTCAGTTGGGGGGTTTTAGTCTTCATGGTGTCCGTGGTGGGGCCAGGGAAGCTAAATTACACCTCCTCTGCCCGGTGCGTGCGTTAGCATGTTATGTAGAGCGCACAGCTACCCTGAGACGCACTGAACAGCTGTTTGTGTGCTTCAGGGGCGGGGTGACTGGAAAAGCTCTGTCCAAGAAACGCCTGGCAGGCTGGCTTTGCGGAGGCATTGCACACGCCTACGAGCAGGCAGGGATAGCCTGTCCCACGGGGGTCCGTGCGCACTCCACACGAGCTGTGGCTGCGTCGACATTTTTTTCAACGGTGTGAGTGTGGAGGATATATGCACGGCGACGCCAGGTCCCTTCATAAAGTTTTATCTCTTGGATATGTCTGGCTCTTTCTCAGCGTCTGTGCTTGCTGGGGCAACACAGGACTAGTGAGGAGGGGGGGAGCTGTGGGTCAGTGGGCACCTGACCCCCTCCCTGGGCGTAAATGCGCTTACGTTTCTCCGGACTCCTGGAGGGTCGCGGGGTGACGTAATGCGCTTTGGGCCCCTAAAGGGCTCCCCTCGCCTGCCTGGGGGCAGGAGGGGGAGAGCCCTCCATACTATAGTCCATACACACTCTGCATGGGGTCAGTGTCTGAGTGTGGGGACATAAGGGGCACTTGCGCTCTCCCCGTGCTCTTTAGGGACTCAGGAGAGAGAGTGCATAGTGAACCCATACAGCTGCCTATAGGCGGCCGCAGGGGAGCCCTCAGCACTGTTTTCGAGCACACTTTTTTGCGAGGCAAGCGCGTCAGGGTGTGCTCTATCGGCCGCAGCCTGGACTTCTCCACGGTTACAACCGAGGGAGAGGTGAGTGATGCGCAGCGGCTGCTAAAGCCGGTCAGGGACAGTGAGGTGGAACGGTGTGCTGGACGACAGTGCGTGCATACATCGGGGCTCCGCCCACTGTACCCATAGAGTTTCGATAGGGAACATATCTCTTTTTCTTCTCTCAATTGTTTTATTTATATTGTGCACTCTAATCAATATTAATCAAATTATTGTTCGTTTATACATTTTAAGAATGGCGTTCATCTTTTTTGAGAATGAGTTCTTATTTTATTTTATTTATTTGGCTCTACAACAGATGATACAAATGTTTATGTCAGTAAATGTTCACTAACAGAGGCGGGGGTGTTTGTGAAAATAACGGGCAGAGCTGGCTGCTGTCAGACATCAGCTGTGCAGTGTCATCACAAACGGACGTCGCTTCACATGACGCTCCGGAGGAAAGGACGTCCCATTGCTCTTAAAACTAATTTCCCTGCTTATAATTAAGATAACCGACTCCAGAGGGTTAATCATGATTAATACATTTTTAAGCTGTGATTAATCTGATTAAAAATGTTAATCGTTTGACAGCCCTATATATATATATATATATATATATATATATATATTAGGGCTGTCAAGTTAACGCCACTAATTATTTTAACGCAATTAACGCATGTGTATTTTTTGTCCTCGGCCGCCCCGTAGTTTCAGAGCACATCGAGTTTAAAATACCATCTACAAGCTGATTCTGACAGCCCCGCTCCTGCCGCCTGCTTGCGGCAGACCACACTTCCACGCTCACCGGCAGGCCCTGACTGGCCATCGGGAGGGTGTGTGTATGTGTCGCGTATTAGATATATCCGTTTCTCTCGCGTCCAGGAGAGAACTGGTTAAAATAATGAGAACAATGAGTCTCGACTAAAAGTTTCAAATGGGTTACTTTAATGTAGTAAAAGGCACGGTAGTGTTACAAACAGGAATCGTTCGAAGGGGTTCCTCCGTGGTTCAGGTGAAGAAGAGAGCGAACACAACACGTTACGCTCTTTTTATAACTTCGTTGTCGCTCCTCCTGCCAGCTGGCTCTGTTGCTATACACTTCCGCTGCAGTTTCATCGATGTCCGATATCACACATTACAGAGGATTTTTACATTGTACATTCAACACATGACTAAACACGCCTCTTCTCCACTAATTCTCTTTTATCACTTTTTATTTATTTCATTTTAACGACTAGAAACGTTATGTTGCTCATGACTCTGAGGTCAAGTTTCTGTTAGTATTTCGGAGATAACTTCCGGAATAGCTTTTCAAAATAAACTTTTATTTACAGGTTAGTTCTAGCCGGAAGTCTTTTCAAAATAAATAATAAATCAGCATTTTAACTGATGGCATGTCTAAACTAAATTATACCATAAAACATTGATTTAAATTACTAACACGCGCGAGCGAGAGAGAGACCTTACGTGTATTGTTGTTGTTAGCATCTGGTGCTAGCTAGCTGCGCTAACGGATATAAGGAGCTGTTTCAATGAAAACAGAGGAGCGACATTTCGCCGACAACTGCGCCGAGCACTTGACTTTATGCAGGTAGCCAGACAGTGGGACATTGTACGAAAAGTCAGTACACTCAGCACGGATAGTGCGTGCAACATGATTGCAGCGTCCAGGCAGCTCCCGTTCGAGCATATGCCTTGAGTTGCACATAGCTCCAACGATCCATCACACACACACACACACACACACACTGTATTATTGTAGGAGAGAGGTTCCAGGTTGAATTGAGGCGAATATTTGTAATATTCAGAGGTTGTTGTGTTTAATATTCATGAGAATATTTGTCATTGTTCAAATGATAATAAACATTTGCATAAAGTATATTTGTCCACTCATATGTTGATAAGAGTATTAAAAACTTGAAAAATATTCCTCTAAGGTACATTTAGAACAGATAAAAAATGTGAGATTAATTTGCGATTGATCGCGATTAAATATTTTAATCGACTGACAGCCCTAATATATATATATTTTTTTAAGTGGTTTCATGTACAACCCACACAAGTATCATGCTAAATTAAGCTCTGTTGCTTGGATATCACTAGATCCTGTTACATCAGCATAATATAAAAGTACATAACGATTGATGTGTAAATTAGCATAATCACTAGCCAGCCGCTAGCTGCTAGCTGCTAACTGCCGCGGCCGCCTCGTTAATATCAAAATCCATCATAACAATCCAGTACCATGCTGTCATGAACGTGCGGCGCTATTACGTGTACACATTGACGTGCTTAATGTGAACGAGCATTTTGGGGGGCGTGGTTAAAGTTGCGCATGCTCTATGAGCGCACATACGGGTACTTCTCAGGCATGCCGGGTAATCTGTGACGTTTCGCTCTCTCAAAAGTTGGGCCATTTTATCATCATGCGCCAATGAGCAACTCTCACGGCCCGTCCACACAGCGGCGTGCGTTGAAGCTTGGCAGTGGGCGTGTCTGAAGCTTGGGGAGTCAACGCGAGCAACGCGACCAACAACCAATTACATGAATATCCCGCCCCGGACATACAAAGCAAAAAAGCCTGCTAGCCTGCACAGATTCAGAAGCAGGGAGAAAAGAGAGGGGGGAAAAAAGAGTTAAATAGTGTTCCACCTTCCTTCAGCAGCAGCAGCAGCAGCAGCAGCAGCAGCAGCGGGGAGGCTCTCTCTGTGGTGCTGCGGACCTGCGGAGTACCTGCGGAACTGCGGTCTGGCTCTCCCAACATACACACGGTTTGATTGGCTAGCAGTTGTACTTGACGCAAGCAACGTGTAGCTACGCTCCCCACAATGCAGTTCGGCGAAGCGTGACGTCACCCCATTCAAGTGAATGGGCAGAAGCGTTGGAAGCTTCAACGCACGCCGCTGTGTGGACGGGCCGTCATAGGAATTAACGAGGCCCCGCCTCCCATGCTGTATCCAGTTCTTATTATACATCCATGCTGTGGACGGGCCGTAAGTCTCCATTTTGGGTTTTTCAATCCTTTTTAAACGTACATGAAAACTACTTGCAGTTCATTTTGGAACTTACCAAATCAGCATAAATTGTGACCTTCAGTGGAAACAGCAAACCTGTTAACACAAAGGAAATAAATAAATAAACAAGGTGTATTTAAACGATCTTAACCCAGCATAAATCACACACCCTCACAGTATGGTCAACAAGACGGGCAGCGTGTTACAAGGAGATTCGGGTTGTTTCCCCCTCCCCACTGTTTACAGTCCCCTCTCCGGAGCGGCGTGGTCCGAGCGCGGGTTGCTGCAGAGCAGAGATACACCTTCAGCCACATTAACTATAGCGGTCCCGGAGCTTTAATAACGGCTCGCCTAAAGTATAAACATCTCTAACGCTGGCTGGGGTCTGACTGTTAGTGTATTTAATTTGCTGCAGGGTTTTTTAAGTTAGCGTTGTACTATGTGCTCTGTTTAGCCCCTGATGGCCCCAGCCCCCTGTTCATAAACATATATAACGTATATATAAAAATAAATAATGTTCGCAACAATTCAACCTTTTCACTAGTCAAACTGACACAACAGAAGTTCACCCCATGCATGATACATTTATGAAAATGACCTGGTTAAACAGCTTAAAAACTAGCTAGCACGTGGCTAAACTTGCTAAACCATAGCCCCATATAAAATACCTTATTTGAAACCAATATAACATTTGCAACTATTTCAACTTTTCACTAGTCAAACCGACACAACAAAAAATCGTCACTTGCATGATAAATGTATGAAAATTATCTGGTTAAGCCATCCTTAAACAAAATTGTTTCACATGGTTAAACTTTGCTAACACATGGCCACATACAACAGACGGTAAATTTGTTGTTTATCTTGACACGACCCTAAATGGATAAACATTTAAACATAGTTTAAAAAACAAAACAAAAAAACATTTCAACTCCTTACCTTATTTGAAAGTCTTTTTGGGTCAAACACTCTCACAGACAGTGGGTAGCGGTGTAATGGCGGCTGCAGCAAATCTTGAAGTCACCTTGCTTTGTACGTCACGTGGTCATGTGACATGCTTTGAAGTGAACATAACGATTTAGGTTAAATATTGTTTTTAAGTTATTTCAGGGGGGGATGTGTTTTGCTTCTGGCCAAATGGAAAAAATCATGTCAAAAACGGAAACCATGATTCTTAATTAGACCAATTTAAAAATGTACTTTAATTAAATGACAGTCGTTGCACTTTTTTCAGTGTATAATAATACACTGAAGTGAATAGCGTTGTGCAGTTATGAGCTTAAATCCAAGTTGATGGCTGTTAGTTAAAGTCTGGTTCAAATTTCTGTACGTCTTTCCTACATTGCTGTCCCCAACAGCAATCAAGATCTAAAGCCCTTCTGCAATCCTTTCAATTCCCTTGAAAATCACGTGGCAGTGTTTTTTAATTATATTTTCTACCTCATTTTGAACAGATTTCACCTCTCACTTCGAGTATCAGTCTAATACAATCTCTTGTCAGATGTCAGGCCCTCTGGGCTTGTTAGGATTCCAATAGGAAGCCCATTATTTCTAGTCAATAAAACTCTGCAGGATTCCTCACAATGCCTGGTCGTTTTGCCGGCCTAACATTTTTCCCTTTCAGCTTTTCTTTTCCATTTCCTACCTCATAAAGGAGCTAATGTTCAGGGTGCAGGCGTTTGACCCAAGAACAATCTGTTTTCTTTTCATCTTATATCTCCATATCTTTGTGTTTGTACCTCTTTTGGTGCTTGAGCCTGAAGTTTTGTGCTGAATCATTTAATCAATCTAGGGTTTGGTAGCATTGTTTTTAAAGTTCTGCATGACTTAAGTTATGTTTACTATGCTCCCTTTCTCTTTCTCACAAATATGTGGAGTTAGATTTTGATGTGACTCTCAGTTGAGTTGATGTCTTGATCATTTCATCCTTAGTGCAGTGTTGATACAGTAGGTCTGTTAGTAAGAACATATTATTGTTTAAAGCTCTTATGGTTAACGGTGCCGATGTTGTGTGTCTTCCAGCTCATTGTTTTGTTTGTTAAGTCTTCAGGTTTAATGTTGTTTGTAGAGTCCAAAACATTAAAGGAGAATAATTAATAGTCTTAGGTTTATATGGTAGAAAGATATGCAACTTTGCTGCGAATGAACAAAACATCAGTAAATACAGGTTGAAAGCAGAAAAAAACAAATAATATACTGAACAGGTTTTGGCAACAAAGGATCAATCATCTTACTAAAATACAATCCACGATTGAGAGGCCAGGGTTAGGGTTGTGCAATCACAATGTTTCTATGTTATGGAAATGTGTTTTCAGGGTATTGTCACTGTCCTGATCTGGTTTTTTAGTTATGCATTATTTCTGGCTTGTACCCTGTAAATATGCAAATATAAAAGTGATGTGTAGTCCTGTTTTGGCAGAAGGGATGAATTTGCCTGGCTAGGAAAGTAAAGTTCAGCAAGTGTTTGAGAATGGATGTACACACTGTAGCCACAAAGACAGGGTTTTATTTATGAGGGGAAAATGTATTCAGCTTGTACCATAGGTAAGACAAATATGAGTTTGCTTTTAATTAAGATAGGTTACACTGTAAGGAAAATGTTGTTTTTATAGAGCTTTAATGCAAACAAGTTCAATTATTTATTCTTAGTTGTGATAGGCGGAGTTCAAAGGGTAATAAATCATTTTATCTTTATGCATGACAGCTTCTATCTTTGGCTACATTAATTGTCTTAATAACACTTTCATTGTTGTGCCAGCAAATATCAAGCCTGAATAGCACAATACAGGTATTCTTAATTGTTTCCATTTCATAAGCCACCAAACAGACACAATCTAAACCACAGACCTCGATTTCATCAGGTTTAGTCACAGTGATGCATTTTTGTTGTTGATTTAGATTCACATAATTGCCTCCCCTGAGAAAACAGCGGTGAGAGTGAAGCGTCTGATTAGAACAGCCATTCTTTTGCATTATATAAGTGGGATAATCACCAGTAAATTTCATTAGAGTCAAATTAAACCATTCTTCACCTTGCTGTGAACAGGCCTCAGGTAACAGGCTATGATTCGAGGAACTAAAGGCACATTAGTTATACCACCTACCTTAACTTAACCCCGCTTTCTGGCTGCTCCGTACCATTCACAAAACAGCCTCCTGAATTCTATGCTAAATCAGAGACAGTGAAAAATAGGGTAGAGAAAATACTTGGATGTAGTGTTGTCATTTCTGAGAATTGTTTGCCTCTATCAAAACAACATCTGTTTACTTGCAAGCAACAAAGCCCTAAGGCAACCAGAGAAATAATGATGGCCTGTATTACGTAGTACACAGCACAGGAAAGGGGATAGAGAGGGGACGACATGCAGCAAAGGTCACTTGGTCCAATTTGTACCTAGAAGGCTGCAAGGAATACTTTTTATTAGATGTGTTGTTGGCCTTCTGGCTGGGGATTGTATGATGGGGAAAATGTAAATAGGGACAAAACATTTTTTTACAACAACAAAACGGCAAGCAGTTTTATTGTACGTTCACCCAACCCAACGGACCCAACGCACATTCCAGCCTTGTGTTACTTGCGAGTTCAACCGCAATTAGGGTCACTAGGTGTCCTGCTTTGTTCCTAGCATTTGTACATCTTATCCCCAAACACCCAGGAAGTGCTCGGACTCTGAGGAAAATATTCGTAGTGTCCACATTGGTAAAGAGACGTCTGTAAATCAGCAATTGTTTTATCTATATAAACTACCCAGCAGAACCCTTTTATAGCCCTTATTGGAATCAAATTGGGGTGGTATTGGGTTTTGTTTTTTTTAAATCCTCCGGAGCAGCATCACCGTTTCTTAGGGTCAAGAACAATACACTCACAACCTAACATGAAAGCATTTAGTTTATTTAATAAAAGAGCACATGTTCAATGTGAAAAGTGACAGTAGATATAGATTAGTTGCAATTTGGTGCTATATAAATATTAAAAAAAAAAAATTATTATATTATTATTATTATTATTATTATAACACCTGGAATTTCAGGGAGGGCGCGGGGCTCCGTTGGCGGGGCGCATCGCCCCTCCAAGACAATGGTAGGGGAAACACTGCAATATGCCTGCACTTCACCTCTAAAGGCCCTGACACACCAAGCCGATATCGGGAGTCGGATGCCGTCAGAG
>CALSBZ010041568.1:0-11302 GCA_943591055.1 Gobionotothen gibberifrons
AATAACCAACAGATGTAAAACATTAAATCAGTCTAACAAATAGAATATAAGTGTAGAAAAAGTATGTTGTGAATGTTGGCAGTGCAGGAAATGAGGTGTTGGATAGGATTACTGTCATTGAAGAACAAGCAGCAATGCCTGAACCATCCGGAAGTAGTGCAGCAGTTACAGAAGGTAGGTCCTAATCAGGGTTGTGGGGCAAGAATGTTAGGGAGGGAAAGGTCAAAAGGTACATTCTGATAAATAGGGAGCTGTAACTGATGAACTGTCTACTGAATGTAATTATAAGAGCTGGCTTTCTTTACAGGCAGGTCTGGCGTGAAAGCTTAAGTGATACATTTTTTATTTGGTCTCTTACTAGAGTGGCTCACTGTTCAGGATCCTACCAGGGCCATATCTCAGTTTCGAGATGATGTTCTGAGCATTCAAACAAACAAACTATCTCCAACTGAACAGTGCCAAATCAGACATCATCATCATCGGCCCCCCATCCCGTATCAAAGACATCCAGAACTTCAACTTCACCATTGACAGCCACACTCTATCTCCCCCCCTCACATCCGCAACCTCGGAGTCATTTTCGACAGTCAGCTCAAATTCAACCACCACATAAATCACATCACCAGGACCGCCTTTTTCCACCTCAAAAACATTGCCCGTCTCCGCCCATCACTCTCCTCCTCTGCTGCTGAAACCCTGATTCATGCATTCATCACTTCACGACTCGACTACTGCAATAGCATCCTCTACGGCAGGGGTTCTCAAACTTTTTCTTTATGCGGACCACTATTTATTATCAAGGATTTTCGCGGACCACCTCATATGCAAACCGTAAAAATAAGTACATATATAAATGTAGTGTTAAAACGCCGGTATTTTTTTATAGTTAATTATAGACAATCAAAAGTAAATTGAAGCCTATCTGATACTTTTGGGACCGGTGTCTGTCTGCGTTGTGTATGTTTCTCAAAGAGGACGGCGGACGGTATTTTAATTAGGTCATCCCAAACAATGCCACAAGTGCGCACGGGCGCAGTGCACTCACACAACGGGCAGACAGCTCTACAAAAAACTACCGGTATGCTTAGTCCTACTTTAGATACTGTACTGCAAAAAGCAGACGGCGCTGCTTCTCTCTCTCTCTCTATCTCCACTTTCAAAATCTATTTAAATCTCAAAACAAACAAACAAACAAAATTCCCAAAGTTGTCCTGAAATTAACTTATTAAATAAACGAAACGAAAAATATAGCCTACTCAGGGGTGGAGGGTGGCAGGAGATTTTGAGGGGTGGCATCCCCTGGCAGAAGTATATGCTGATTTAATCGCAGTCATATCAATCAATGTTAACTTGGAAAGCCAAAATATTGATATTTTAACTGAATAACAATAGGTGACATAATTGTGGCACATCAGTAAAGCCTTAAATAGAAATATACAAGGTGGCAGACATAATTGAATGCATTTTAACTGAACAATAACTGAATTAGTTTGTTTCACTCTTAGACCAGGGGTACCAAATATATGCAGACTGCTGCAATAAGTACATTAATTAACTGTCTCATTGATGTTTGTCTGAATTAATATGATAATATTAACAATCATATTATTACTATCAGCTGTCAATCACTGTTATGATGCGGCGATTACCATTCTGTTCAGCAAAACGCCTCACAAACTGATTAAGATCCAAAGCTTTAGTGCGTTTTGATTCAATGCTGAGTACAGCCAAACTTGACAGTCTCTTCTCTGTCATTGTAGACTTCAAATACCTCGTTCCTTCCTTCTACAGTAAGTCCGGATGCTTCTCGTTTTGCGCCGTCCAGTTCAAATGAAATCACCGCCAATCATATTTCCACGCTCTCGCCAGGGCCGGGGGAGGGGTTACAAGGCTCGTGTCTTGTGGTGCATTCACTTGCACTCGGACATTAGAGATTTTCTCTCATAAATGTCTGATGAGCCCAACGACCACTACCCCACTGCCTGATATCATTAGAAAGCTAGGAATCTCCTCTTTCCAACAGTGTATACAACTGTATGTGTCTTCGGGTCAATGCGACTGATTTCAATAGAGCAAGTCACAAGAGGTGGTCCCCGAAAATCCTTGATAATAAAAAGTGGATTTTATTTAGCTTTTTTCCACGGACCACCTGCAGTACCCTGGTCCGCGGACCACAGTTTGAGAACTGCTGCTCTACGGCATACCATCCAACCTCCTCAATAAACTCCAACGTATCCAGAACTCTGCTGCCCACCTCCTCACCCACACCCGCTCCCGAGACCACATCACTCCCGTCCTCCAGAACCTCCACTGGCTCCCCGTCCATCAAAGAATCCACTTCAAAGTCTTCCTCATTACTCACAAAGCCCTCAACAATCAAGCCCCCCCCTACCTCACAGACCTGCTGCACCACCACACCCCTTCCCGCTGCCTCCGCTCATCAGAAGCCAACCTCCTATCCATCCCCACCCGCACCAATCACCGGACCTGGGGGGACAGAGCCTTCTCCGTCGCTGCCCCCTCCCTCTGGAACTCACTCCCACAACCCATCAGAGACTGCACTGACCTCACCACCTTCAAAAAACTCACAAAAACTCACCTCTTCAATCTGGCTTTTAACCTGTTAAGCCCCAAGGTGGGGACCTCAGGGCTTTTTTCACGACACTGTGTCTCAAGGAACCTTAATATTTAATAAACTATGAATATTTTATATCCATATAACGGGGAAAAACTCAAAAAAAAAAAAATATTTTTTTTTTTCAAAAAAAACCACACATACCATGCACTGACCCTCTGAATTAGCCCCGAGCGAAAAATGCGAACCTATTACCGCACCGAAAATCACTCCAAGCTCCCTTATTACTTATCCTAGCTCTGCACATCCAGCACATCGTTTATGATCGTAAAGACACAGAATCTAACGGTGCCAGCCTCAACACTGAAAGATACAAACTCACAACAGGGGAAGCAAACACAGATATCACAACACGTACCTTCACGGAGATGTTACGGGACATCGTCTCACCGTAGCTGTCAATCTGATCATAAGACTGTTCAATGGCATTCAAACGAGAAAAAACGCTGCTGCAATCCATAGGTTGAGAAAGTATGGGCAATCTCATTTTTTTCATTTATAGTCCATAATTCCATATTGATGGCAAAACCGGAGACCAAAAGTTAGCTGCTAATGGTAGCCACCTGCTGCTGCTATTCCCTATGTATTGACTCACGCGGCACTCTAACAAACAGACATGACCAAATAAGGACTATGTGGGACTTCCCCTCGATTCTATTGGCTCTGACGGTCAGAAAGAGATGTCACATGTCAAAATCGAGCAAGGGGGGCCAGATATAGGTCAAATCCACCCAAATGACCCCAAAAGAGGTTTTTTTTTTCTAAATGTCTCTTAAAAAGGTCAAATATCACTTGTTTTGCATCAATCTTGATACAGGGTACTTATATGTTGTACTTTGGATTCCTAAAGCTTTTAGTCTACTAACCCATCATCCAAGGTTAGTTTTCACTATAAGTACAACATATTGTATAATATTTTTCTATAATTTACAGTTTTTTACCATGTTCAATCTGAATTTTCTTTAAAATAAAAAACATCTATATTGATTCTGACTTTTCTACATCCAACTCACAGGTTTATCATTACTTTGAGAAAAGATTATTAATTTAACCCTTTTAGAAGGGAAGATATGGTCATTTGTTCTGGGAATGTCATTTTTCAGCCTGAAACATGAAAATCAGGCTTGGGGCTTAACAGGTTAATGTGTGATTGTTTTTGTATTATTTGACTTTAACTTTAACTATATATGTATGTGTTGTTCCTTTCTTTTCTTTTCTCTTTACTATATCTGTAAAGCGACTTTGAGCACCTGTAAAAGCGCTAACAAAATAAATCTATTATTATTATTATTATTCATGAATCGAAGAATCCCTTACTTCTCAGCATGGATATTAGAAGCAGCCCTGCGGAACAGGACGCTGCACTAATCTGCTTCTATAAGAAACCCAACGTTGAATGGGGACGACCCTTAAAATGCAGACTTGAAGGTAGCTTCAATTACATGTCATAGTAGTCTAGGAAAACTTAAACCTATTGCTTTTGCCTTTTACTATAGACCATTTCAGTTGTAAACTTAAACACTCTAAATGTGTCCCAGTTTATTTCCAGTTGCCGTGTATGTGAATGTCATCAGTTGACAGGAGGTAAACATCGACATACGCTGTTGCCAAGCAATGCAATTCCGCTTAAATGGTCGATATCAAACCCTGAATTGTGTTACAGGTGATGCAGCCATTGGAGAGGGTGTTAGTCGCTTTTTCTTCTCAACTTGCATGGACAAGCTGAACTCTGGGTTTTGCATCAACTTTGGTATGTAGAATGCAGCTTTGTGTAAGATGAATTGTAAATAACTACAATTGCTTTGCAGGAGCAAGTCTTGTGTTTAAAATGTTTTTTAAATATAACCTACATTTCTGTTGTTTTTTTATATTTTTGTTCACCTAACCCTGAAAGTTCTAAAAGTCATAATAAATATGTTATGCCTACAACGGCAAGACAATTGTAATCTCAATAAAAATGTTAAAAAAAATACAACTACCCAATGGTAGTGTTGGATGTAGTACTTACTTTAACTTTGTTTAAATGTAACATCTCTTATACAGCAAACACTGACGTAACAATCAATCAATCAATCAATGTTTATTTATATAGCCCAATATCACAAATGTTACATTTGTCTCAGTGGTCTTCACAGTTTGTACAGAAATCAGTATGACAATACGACACCCTCTGTCCTTAGACCCTCACATCGTACAAGGAAAAACTTCCAGAGAAAACCCACAGTTTAAAGGGAAAAATGAGAGAAACCTCGGGGAGAGCAACAGAGGAGGGATCCCTCTCCCAGGACGGACAGACGTGCAATAGATGTCGTGTGTAAATCGAAAAGATAATACATTTACAACATAGGTAGTCCAAATGTTTGGAAATGCATGTGTCTATAATAAGAAGATGAATCCACGAGGATGTCAGCAATCTTGTGGGAGCCATCAGGGAAGTAGTATGGTGAGAGTCAGGCAGGACCACAGAGACAGGTTCAGCCACGACTCAGGATCCCGGCGTATATATGGACACAAAAAGAGATTTGGGGGAAGCTGGGTTAATCGGAACATGAGAGTACACAGGTACAGACAGACAGAAAGTCGGAGTGCGGTGCCCCCCCCAACAGTCCAAGCCTATAGCAGCTAAACTAACGTGTCTACATACATGCACTCCCTTAGGATAGGTTGAGGGAAAGGATAACAAGTAAGAAGTAGGAAACAGAAGTGGAGGCACACACAGGGAGAAAGGTCCCCACTGGAACCTGAATTTGTCAGAGGTAAGGAGATAGGTCAGTGACTACGTCTCACACTCCCCGGCCGGGCTAGGCCTTCTCTGTAACCTGTTACCCTCTAATAAACCTTGAGAGGTCAGAGAGGGGAAAGGTTGAGGATAAAGTGTTAAATATAAGATCTAAGTTTTTTGGATTTAAGTGAAAGAGTAAGAACTAAAATGTATAGGTGAAGAGTCACAACGTATCTACGTCAATGCACTCTTATTAGATTATTTTATTGTATCACTTATAAGCTTTATCAAAAAGGAAGGTCTTAAGCTTACTCTTAAAAACGGATAGGCTGTCTGCCTCCCGAACACAAACTGGAAGCTGATTCCACAAATGTGGAGCTTGATAAGAAAAGGCTCTGGCTCCCATTGTACTTTTAGAGACTCTAGGAACAACCAACAACCGTGCATTCTTGGAACGCAATGCCCTAGTAGGACAGTAGGGTATAATGAGTTATTTAAGGTAAGATGGCGCCTGCCCATTGTAGGAGCACCACCTAGTGGATGGTTGAAGGTTTGAATCTGCTCCTGCGCCGTCCGTTGATGAGTGGTCTTTTGTAAGAAGAAGGACTCAGACACCGAAATGTGAGATAAGCAATAAGCTGAGTTTACTGGCAAAAAGGCAACAATACAGAATTCAGAGTACTCTGGTCTCAGTTCTACTACTGTGGGATACACGCATCCGGACAGTAAGTCAGAAGAGAGTAACTAACATTTGAAATGTCCATAGTATTTGTACATATTCAGGGAGGATGCTCCTCCCTTCTTTCTTTACAGTGTGTGTGTGTGTCAGCGTGATGTCTCTCCCAAAGTTCACGTCCTGTTCCTGAGTAAAACAGTCTCTCTCATCAAAACTTAATTACATTAAAACAGTTGATTAGATTAGCTGAGACCCCCTTTGCCCTGTAATATTCCTACCCCAAAACAACAGGTTAATACCTTATCTAACACTTCCTTCCTGTAGTGTCATAAGACCCCCTTGCACAACATCTACGGCCACTTCCAGGGGATTATAACCCAATCAATCAAACCACATGACATGACATGGCATTTTCAGAATAGAGTTTAGAGCCAACAATGTTAAATACATTTGATCTCACAATTTCTATAACAGATGTTTTCACTATATCTTGCACCTCACAGATATACTTGATCAGTTATTATTCCGTTGTACAACAATCAAACAATGAGAAATGACATCACTTACATTCCCCAACAGTAAAACAGTAGCAATCAATCATCCAACATATAGCTGCCCCAATGAGCACACCCACCTTTGACCCTGTAGCACCCCACACAACATGTCACATGTCTATCTCCCTGAATGAATCCCTCAGTTTACATTTAATTAGATCTATACTGTTTTAAGCTTTATGTTCATACCATAGCTAAAAACTGAACCCAGGTGCTATACCATTAAGGGCTTTGTAGGCGAGAAGAAGAATTTTAAATTCTATCCTGTGTTCTATAGGGAGCCAGTGTAAGGCAGCCAGAACAGGAGTAATGTGGTCCCTTCTCCTAACTCTAGTTAGTACACGAGCTGCAGCATTTTGAATCAGCTGGAGCGACTTAACTGACTTCTTGGTACACCCTGACAACAAGGAGTTACAATAATCCAGCCTTGAAGTAACAAATGCATGGACTAATTTCTCTGCATCGTTTTGAGGCAAGATATGCCTAATTTTGACAATGTTGCGTAGATGGAAGTAGGCGGTCCTTGAGATTGATTTTATGTGGGCATTAAAGGATAAATCCTGATCAAATATAACACCAAGATTCCTTACAGTCTCACTGGAGGCCAAATTAATGCCATCCATAGTTAGTATATCTTTAGATAGTTTGTTTCGTAGATTCTTTGGGCCGAGTACAATAACTTCAGTTTTATCCGTGTTTAACATCAAAAAGTTTAAGGTCATCCACGTTTTTAAGTCCTTAAGGCAGTCTTGAATTTTATTTAGATGATTAGTTTCATCAGGTTTGATGGATAAATATAGTTGAGTATCATCCGCGTAACAGTGGAAATTTACAGAATGATTCCTTATAATATTGCCTAAGGGAAGCATATATAGTGTGAACAAAATAGGTCCAAGCACTGAGCCCTGTGGCACTCCATGGCTAACTTTGGTTTGCATGGAAGATTCATCGTTGACACACACAAACTGAGAGCGTTCAGATAAATAGGACCTAAACCAGCCTAACGCAGTTCCCTTTATGCCAACTAAGTGCTCTAGTCTTTGCAATAGGATATCATGGTCGATTGTATCAAATGCAGCACTGAGATCGAGCAAGACAAGAATAGAGACAAGTCCCTTGTCAGAGGCTATTAGAAGGTCATTTGTGACTTTAACCAGGGCTGTCTCTGTGCTATGATGTGTTCTAAAGCCAGACTGAAAATCTTCAAATAAATCATTGTTTTTTAAGTAATCACACAACTGTTTTGCGGCCGCTTTCTCAAGAATTGTTGAGAGGAATGGGAGATTAGAAATAGGTCTATAGTTTGCTAAAACCTCTGGATCGAGGTTGTGCTTTTTAAGAAGAGGTTTTATCACTGCTACTTTAAATGATTGTGGAACATAACCTGATAATAAAGACATATTCATAATATTTAATAAAGAAGTGCTAATTAATGGAAAAACTTCCTTTAACAGCTTAGTTGGAATCGGGTCTAAGATACACGTTGATGGTTTAGAAGAGAGAATCATTGAATTTAATTGTTCAAGGTTTATGGCTGAAAAGCATTCCAGCCCACCATCCAGTGTAACATCAGAACCCACATCTCCGGGAGCTGTTGATAACACTATACTGGTCAAAGGCAAAAGTTCATGGATTTTGTTTCTAAGAGTAACAATTTTATCGTTAAAAAAGCACATAAAATCATTGCTACTGAGTGCTATGGGAATAGAAGGCTCAATCGAGCTGTGGCTCTCTTGTCAGCCTGGCTACAGTGCTGAAAAGAAATCTTGCATTATTCTTATTCTCATCTATTAATGAAGAGTAGTACGCTGCTCTCGCTTTACGCAGTGCTTTCTTATATTCATTTAGAGTAATATGCCAAATTAAACGAGTTTCTTCAAGTTTAGTGGAACGCCATATCCTTTCAAGTTGTCTCGACTTTTGCTTTATTTTGCGGGTTTCGGCATTATGCCATGGAGCTAATCTATGTTGTTTTATTTTCTTCTTTTTCATAGGAGCAACAGAGTCCAATTTTATTCGCAGTGCATCTGTAGCACTATCAACAACATGATCAATTTGGGGTGGTGTACATTTTGTATAAGTTTCCCCCCTTACATGCAGACATGCTATCGAGTTAAGTATTGGTGGAATCTCTTCCTTAAATTTGGCTATAGCACAGGGCTTCTCAAACCCCGGACCAAGGTCCGGATCCGGACCGAACTGCAAATCAATCCGGACCGAACCCTGTGTCCCATTATAAAAAAATAAAACATTTTTTTTTATAAATTCTGATGTAATATATATTGGAAACATATATTGTAGGGCCATACCTATACAAAACATGTCTGTGAAGTTTTTTGCTTAAAATACCTAACAGTTCACCCATTGTAGCCATGCCTCATACTGCTCATACCGCTCTTTTGCAGCCCATGTTGCAGCCTTGTTAGAGAAACGCGGATTTTGGGTCCTTAGCTTGAAAAAAAAAAAGAGGAGGCGGAGCTAATGCCTGATCAGAATTCTACCGGAGATAAAGTTCAATTCTGCTGTGATAAAACGCCATCCTGTTCTAAACCACATCAAAGATTATTTCTGAAACAGTATGGAGCTCAAATGCTTTTTCTCTTGCGGGTTTATCATAAGGTGAGTTCCTTTTTTTATTTCCTGCTTTTTAAGCACACGTGCTCTACAGTACAGGTTAGCTCTGAGTGTTAGCGAGGCTTGCTAATGTAAACAAAGATGAGATTACGTCCAAAACACGTCAGGCATTGTTTCTGATAGCAATTTTCTGTGGGTCCGCCAAATCTGTATCCACTCGTTGAACCCCTGTTTTTAAAAGATTTGGGTACGGAGGAAAAGAGAGAGCGTTTTATTTTCTGACGCTGCGTGAGTTCCCCGACGCACCGGGACTTTACTGGCATTGATCCGGACCATTGACCTTGTATATAATTCACAAGTGGACCTTTAACAAAAAGGTTTGAGTACCCCTGCTATAGCATTAACAGATAGGTTTCTGCTGCAGGAACGGTTGACTAATGCTTTGTAGTCTAGTAACAGTACTTCAAAAGTTACTAAGAAATGGTCCGATAATGCAGGGTTATGCGGTTCGACTAATAGTTGCTCAATTTCAATACCATAAGTCAGAACAAGGTCGAGAGTGTGATTATAGCAGTGGGTTGGTTTATTTACACTCTGACAAAAACCAATAGAATCTAATATAGAGTTAAATGCAACAGTAAGGCTATCTTTATCATCGTCAACATGAATATTAAAGTCACCTACGATAATTACTTTATCTGTTTTAAGTACCAAAGTTGATAAAAACTCAGAGAATTCTGATAAGAATTCTGAATAAGGACCTGGTGCACGGTACACTGTAACAAATAAGATTGGCTGCAAAGTTTTCCAGGTCGGATGCGTAAGACTAAAAACGAGACTTTCAAAGGAGGTATAATTTAATTTTGGTTTAGTATTGATAAGTAAACTTGAGTCAAAGATGTCTGCAACTCCACCTCCTCGGCCTGTGCCTCGGGCAATATGTGTATTGATATGGCTGGGTGGAGTGGCCTCATTTATGCTGACATATTCTTCATGTCTCAACCAAGTTTCAGTGAGACAGCATATATCAATATTATAATCTGATATTAAATCATTTACCAATATAGCTTTAGATGCTAGAGATCTTATGTTTAAGAGACCACATTTAATCTTCCTGTTTTGTTGCACTGTAGTAGTTGTTACATTTACTTTTATTAAGTTATTATGTGTGACACCTCTATTAGGTTTTACCTTACATTGTCCTTGGGCAGACGCACACACCGTTAATATTGGGTATTTTTATTGGGTTCGGGATTCCTATGGGTGACTGCCGAGGAGAGAGCGCAGAGAAGCGTGTAAGACTGTGACTCCGCATCCTGGTCTCAACTCCAGTTTGTCATGGATTAAGTCCACAAAGCCCTGAAATGTTTGCCGAAATGAGATGTGCACCTTCCAAAGTAGGATGAATGCCGTCCCTCTTAATCAGACCAGGTTTTCCCCAGAAGGCTGTCCAATTATTTACGAAGCCCACATTGTTTTCTGGGCACCACCAAGACAACCAGCGCTGAAATGATGACGTGCGACTATACATGTCATCATTGATCAGATTGGGGAGGGGGCCAGAGAAGATTACGGTGTCCGACATTGTTTTAGCATAACTACACACTGACGCCACATTAACTTTAGTGCATTCTGATTGGCGTAAACGAACATCATTACCACCGACGTGAATAACAATCCTACTGTATTTATGTTTATTTTTAGCCAGCAGTTTAAGATGCGCCTCAACGTCGCCCGCTCTGGCCCCCGGAATGCATGTGACTGTGGAGGCTTCGGTCTCTAAGTTCACGTGTCTCATAATAGAGCTACTATTGATTTGTCCGTTATTCAGGAGTCCAGAAGAGAAAGTTTTAAAATAAGGAGATCAGTGAGTCTCGACTAAAGTTTCAAAAGGTGGGTACTTTAATCAAAAATCAGGCGCGGTGGTGTTACAGGCAGGCGGGAGTTGAAAGAGGAGGAACGCAACTGCAGCTGCGACTCCTCCGGGGGTGGGATGAAAGAAGGGGAGAGCAGAACTTCTCTCGTCGTTTTATAACTCAGGTAGACTCCCCCTCTGTTTTCAGCTGGTCACTTCCGCTTGGCTCTTCAATGCCTGACGTCACATTAAACAGAGGATCTTTGCATTGCACATTCAACACATG
>CALSBZ010041569.1:0-11240 GCA_943591055.1 Gobionotothen gibberifrons
AGTGGAAGAATGTGTCCATCTGTTTCCAGAACGGAGGAGGGTTTCTACCCTCTGACGATGTGGGCCACAGCGACTGTAACACCATAGTAAAGGTACAATTAAACGGAACTCCCCTCCCAGAGAGAGCTTACATGGTTTGTGGGGACAAAGCCTACGGTTGCGTGCCTTATGACATTTTTCGTGGCACCTGTTATCTAGCCTATCTAATCCCTTTGATCCGTAAAGTAGAGACTGATGAGATTTCAGCCATATTACCCTCCCTACACAGAAATCGTAGGACCATCACAACAGGTCAGCGGCTGGCTAGCACTTTTCTGCCCTGGTACGGCATTTATGTTTCCCAGCAGGAAATTATAGCTCTCTCCAAGGTAGTGGAAAACCACCTCAATGTATCCAACACAGCCATGTTAGCTGAACACAATTAGAACAGTGGCATTACAGAATCGCATGGCAATGGATCTTCTGCTCGCAGCACAGGGGGGCACATGCAAGGTGATTGGATCTGAGTGTTGTTCTTTCATCTCTGATGCTACACCTGAGGTCATGGATATGGCTCATGATACTGCTAGGGGAATAAAAGAATTGCACGAAACTCATGGGTTTGCATTTGGGGATTTAACTGGAGCATTTGGGTCATGGGGAGCAGGGTTTGTTAAAATTGCTGTTACCATTTCAATGTTTATTTTAGCTGTGCTAATCCTGATAGTGTGCCTAGCCACTGTAGTTAAACTAGTCATGCAAAAGATTACCAAAACCGCCCTCCAGGCCCCACAGAGGCTGGTGGGGTTCACCACCGTTGATGACACCGTGATGACGACGCCGAGCTTCCAGACCCGTGGGTCTCAACTGTGACATCCGAACCATGGGTTCCCCCTTACAACGGATGGCCAATAAATACAAATTGATGCTCAGATTAAAGAACATATATTTGTGCTTTTTCCCTTTCAGGTTGTTACACTACTGTCACATACGAGCTGAGAACCAAAGTGCAACACACGGGAAACCAGGGATAGTCGGTAACCAGCTTTATTGTAGGCAATAGGCTGGTATGAGACAACACGGCAGATAGAAGGCAAAGGGCTGGTCGGGGACAGGCGAGGGGTCCAGGAGAAGGCAAGGCGGGAGTCGCAGGTACAGAACCGGTCAGGGAGCAGGCAAGGCAGAATAATCCGAGTACAGGCAGGGTCGGGAAACAGACAAGGCAGGATGGTCTGGGACAGGCAGGGTCGAAACCGGGAGAGCAATCTGGAGGTAAATACGGGAAAGACTGGCATAGTGCAAAGTACGATCTGGCACTGAGGTGAAAGTGAAGTGAGCCTAAATACTAAATGACTGATGAGTGTAACAGAGTGAGAGAGAGACAGGGTGTGGCTACCAGGTGACTCAGGAATGTAAATGCAGAAAATAGGTGAGAAAGAAAGCAGAACTGTGACAACTACACGATAAATGTCTGACTTTTCCTTTTCAGATTTTGAACAATGTACTTGATTAAAATGAATGTATTGATTTCATTAAGACTGAGTGCCTTACTCTTGACTAAAGCGTAATGAAGTAAGCGTAAAGTAATCCTAAAATTGAGGACACTGTAATTTTGCAGATTACAAATTGATCGAATTTTTATACCTTAACTACCTCACCTGGATCTCTTATGATTCTACGTTTTAAATGTTTTTGACTAGTGATTGCCTTAAAGTACATCTTTAAACTGCAAGCTGGTTTTGATTTTATAGTTTGATAAGTGAGATTAACTAATGAGTAAAGTAGATGTTTTTGCTATTATGCATCTGTGTTTTATGTGTGTTCATTATTATGCTTTTGACAAAAGATGATCAAACACTGATGAGAGATGATTTTTCTATTGTGGTTGTCTGTATCAATCATTGTGGTTGAATGTTTCAATCTTATTCTACTCTGTGATGTAATTGATGTACGGTGGGACCACACTCAAATCTGAATACGCCTATTGATTTAAGTATTGACCAAATTATTATTAGACTAATGTTTTAAAGTTATCAATAAATGATAAAAAGGGAGGAACTGTGAGGGAATAATTCTGTCTTCACTCCAAGAATTTAACCCTTTCCTGTGTGTTGACATTTACGATCAGCCCTGCGCCTTATCTCCCGTAAGGAAGGTGATAATGCAGTCGCATGTTGATACTATACGTTTTATGGCTTGATCTGGCGGAAGTAGGGAGTTCTACGACTCTGAGAACGCTGGCTTCAAAGCACCACAGGGGTCAGAGACAGTTTCCAGGTATCAATGCCCATCCCCCAATATGTTGATTTGACTCTCTGTAAACTAGTTAAATGGTCTACCAAGATGAGAGGCTGATCAGAATTGACATGGCAACCCACCCGTGCAGTCAGAACCTCTGGCTGCTGTGACTTGTGATGTAAATTTCTCCGGCCGATACTTGTATTCAATCTCAGTGTTTGACATCAGAACTCCTGCTCATCCTGTGTCTCCTTCATGAGTCGGTGACTCCCACTGCATTGCTACACAGAAGTTTCCTCCACACTAGTTATATAAGCACAGGCGGAGCCCTCTACTCGGGGCGCTGTCTGTCCTATGCCGCTCGCTGAAGAGGGTGTAGGATGACAGTCAGGAGGCGAGGCCGCCTTTTATACGGTGTGCTTGTGGGGTGACCGTAGCAGGGCGACGCTCAGGCCGAACATCTCCTTTATTTCTAAGAGAGTAAGGAGTTCTTTCAGGTCAAGAGCTATTCAGTTAGGTGGCTTTAATCTTCCACCCCATGGTGGGGCCAGGGAGGCTAAATTGCACCTCCTCTGCCCGGTGCGTGCGCTAGCATGTGTAACATCCCGTCATGTCTGCTAGATTATTCATGTCATGTTAATCAGGTTCATGTTATTGTTTCACGTTTAGTTCATAGCCCAGGTTAGATTTATGTTTAGTCAAGTCTTTTTGTTCACCTGTCTAGTCCTGTCATTGCACTTCCTGTTTTATTTTGTACTTACCTCTTGTCTCATTTCAGGCCCCCTTACTTCCTCCCTTTGTGTGTTTTCCCGCCTTCATCAGCGTCTTCCAATCAGCTGTAACCAACCAAGTAAATCACCTGGCACTTGAAATGCAGCAACTTCTCTCACACCTCCAAGCCGGTTCCTCTGCACCTACTCCAGCAATGCCAGGTCCACCGTCTGTTGCTGTTGTTTCGGATCACACCACCCCACCTGGATCGACGCTTCGTCTGGCTCCTCCGGAGAGGTTTTCCGGTGACTCTGGGAACTGTCGACCCTTTCTGGTACAGTGTGAACTACATTTTGCTCATAACCCTGCTGCCTTTGTTTCGGACCAAGCTAGAGTAGCTTTCATGTTGTCCCACATGTCTGGTAGAGCCGCTGCTTGGGCTACAGCCGAGTGGTCAAGAAACTCGCCCATATGTCAGTCACTGGACATGTTTACCCAGACCCTAAGCCGTGTGTTTGATCACTCATCACCTTCCAGAGAAGCCTCACGAGTCATTATGCAGATCAAACAGGGACAACAGAGAGTGACAGACTATGCAATAGACTTTCGTACCCTAGCAGCAGACAGTGGGTGGAACACCCCTGCTTTAATTGATGCTTTCATGAATGGTCTAAAAGACTCTATAAAGGACCAGTTAGCACCCCATGAACTACCCACAGATCTTGATTCCATCATTGCCATGTCAATTCGCATCGATAACAGGCTTCATGAAAGGCAGGAGGAGAGAATCAGAACCAGTGCACGACCTCCGAGCCACATGGGGCGCTCATCTGCCTTTCGACACCCATGGAGCTCCAGTCCACCTTCCTCAGCCTCGCCCAAGGAACCAGCGCCCTCTGCTGCACCGGAGGAACCCATGCAGCTGGGCAGAGCCAAGGTCTCTCCAGAAGAGAGACGGCGCCGAGTCCAACAAGGAAGCTGCTACTACTGTGGGCATCAGGGTCACGTGGTGGCTTCTTGCCCAGTAAACGGAGAGGCTCATCAGCACGACGGAGGGCGCTGGTGAGCCAATTCTCTGCAACTGATTTCCTTCCACGTTCATTGACCATGGTAAATATTCAAGTGCTTGACCAAGCACTTGGTTGCCAGGTACTGCAAAGCCTGATGGAGAATCAGCTCTACTGCAAAGCTGAAAAGTGTGAGTTTCACGTTAAGACCATCTCCTTCCTGGGGTACATCATCTCGGCCAACCAGATCCAGATGGATCCAGAGAAGGTCAGTGCAGTGGCCAATTGGCCATCCCCCACCAACAGGAAAAAGGTGCAACAATGTTTAGGCTTTGCAAACTTTTACAGGAGGTTTATAAGAAACTTTAGTGGCATTGCAGCACCTTTACATGCTTTAACCTCTCCCCATGTTATGTTTGAGTGGAATATACAGGCGGATGAAGCTTTCCAGAAGCTCAAGAAACTGTTCACGACTGCCCCAATCCTCACAGTGGCCGACCCACAGAGACAATTCATCGTGGAGGTGGATGCCTCCAACAATGGCATTGGGGCGGTGCTGTCCCAAAGATCTGTCCAGGACAACAAGCTACACCCATGTGCGTTCCTTTCACGTAAGTTGACACCTGCAGAAAGGAACTATGATGTGGGGAACAAGGAGCTTTTAGTGATTGCCCACAAAATAGGTTGTTTGTCCCTGTTTCCGTTAGATCACAGGTAATACACTGGGCTCACACGTCTATGCTCATCTGTCATCCTGGAGTGAAACGCACAACCTTTATGATCAAGCAACGTTTCTGGTGGCCGGCTATGAGGAAGCAGGTGGCAGAATATGTTGCGGCCTGCACTGTCTGTGCCAGGAACAAGACCTCCACTGAAGCACAGATGGGGTTGCTGCAGCCACTTCCTGTTCCTCATCGGCCATGGTCCCACATCTCGATGGACTTTGTCACCGGACTACCAATATCAGAAGGTAACACCACCGTCTTGACGGTGGTGGACAGATTTAGTAAAATGGCACATTTTATTGCACTATCCAAGCTTCCCTCTGCCAAGGAAACGGCAGAGGTCATGTGAGTCTTTCCTCAGGATATCACCCCTAGTCGAATGGCCAGTCAGAGCGCATCAACCAGGAACTAGAGACCTGTTTGCGCTGCCTGGTCTCCCAGAACCAGGCATCCTGGAGCAAGCACCTGATGTGGGTGGAGTACGCCCACAACACGCTGCCCACTTCCGCAACAGGACTCACACCGTTCCAGTGTGTGCACGGCTACCAACCACCTCTGTTCCCTGCCAATGAGGCCGAGGTCACAGTTCCATCAGCTCACGCTATGGTCCCGTCGGTTCCGCCGGATCTGGGCCGGTGCTCGTCGGGCTCTCTTGCGCAGTGCCAGCCGGATGAAGGAGGTGGTGGATCGACGCCGGAGACCTGCTCCACCGTATCGGCCTGGACAAAGAGTTTGGCTAGCTACCAAGAATTTACCCCTCCACGTCATGTCGAGAAAGCTAGCTCCAAGGTTTGTTGGTCCATTCCCGATATCTAAGGTGATAAACCCGGTGTCCGTGCAGTTACGTCTACCCAGGTCATTAAACGTCCATCCAACGTTTCATGTCGGCAAGATCAAGCTGGTCAGGGAGAGCTCATTGGTGCCCGCCTCTAAACCCCCTCCACCCCCCCAGATGGTAGAAGGAGGTCCCGTCTACGCCGTAAAGAGACTGCTGGAAGTTCGTAAGCGAGGGCGAGGAAGACAGTTCCTTGTGGACTGGGATGGGTACGGTCCAGAGGAGAGATCATGGATCCCAGCGAGGTTCATTGTTGATCCGGCCATGATTAATGATTTTGATCGGGATCACCCAGAAGTTCCTGGGACGTCAGGAGCCGTCCTTAGAAGGGGGGGTACTGTAACATCCCGTCATGTCTGCTAGATTATTCATGTCATGTTAATCATGTTCATGTTATTGTTTCACGTTTATTTCATAGCCCAGGTTAGATTTATGTTTAGTCAAGTCTTTTTGTTCACCTGTCTAGTCCTGTCATTGCACTTCCTGTTTTATTTTGTACTTACCTCTTGTCTCATTTCAGGCCCCCTTACTTCCTCCCTTTGTGTGTTTTCCCGCCTTCATCAGCGTCTGCCCCGCCCCTGATTGTTTCCACCTGTTCCCACTTACCTCATGTATAAATAGTCCTGTCTCCCTTTGTCCTGTGCCAGTTCGTCTTGTGCCTTGTGCCATTAAGAGAGCCAGCTTGTCACGCCAAGAGATTTTTGTAGTTTTTTGATCATAGTCAAGTTTATTTAGTTTATAGTTTGCTTTGCTACGTTTTGCCTCTCAGGAGTGATTTTTGTTTGAACTTTATACTTTTCCAAAGTAAAGACCTTTTGAACACAAACTTTCTTTTGAGTCGTGCGTTTGAGTCCAAGTGTCTGTCAAGGTTCTTAACAGCATGTTATGTGGAGCGCACGGCTGCCCTTAGCCTGCACACTCTACACGGGGTATGGCTGTGTCAACAGCCTTATTCAATGGCGTGAGTGTGGAGGACATATGCACGGCGGCGTCTTGGTCCACGCCAGGCCCCTTCATAAAGTTTTATCTCTTGGACATGTCTGACTCCTTCTCGTCGTCTGTGCTTGCTGGGGCAACCCAGGACTGGTGAGGGGGGGGGGGGGCTGTGGGTCAGTAGGTATCTGACCCCCCCCTGGACATAATGCACTTATGTTTTCCCATGCTCCTTAGGGACCCGGGGAACATGTTGCGCAGTAAGCCCCAGGCGGGGCTGGAAGACTATTTTTTCATGCACACTCTTCTGAGTTTGCTCTACCAGCCAAGTGAACTGCGGCCCTGTCTTCTCCACGGTCACCCCGGATTAACAAGCAACTTGGGTGCACTGACTGAGCGGTCAGCTCGAACACTCTCTTGGCTGAAGTTAAGGCAAGCAGCAACGCCATCTTCCATGACAGTGATTTCAGGGAGGAGAGCTCCAGAGGCTCAAATGGTTCTGTGACCAGAGCCTCGAGCACCAACGGCAGGTCCCACTGCGGGAAGGAGGTGTGCACTACTGGGCGCTGCCTGCTGACCCCCTGCAAAAACCGTGACATAAGCGGCTGACTGAAGGCTGACCTGCCGCCAAATCCCTCATGACAGGATGAAATGGCTGCTGCATACACTTTAACTGTGGAATGAGCAAGCCCCCTGTCCACCAGTAACTATAGGACAGAATAGAGCCCAACGTACAAGATAGGGGCTCTAGACTCCGCTCCTCACACCATCGCTGGAATCCCAACCACTTTGGCCTGTAACAGGCTGTGGTGGATTCTGCTCTTGCTGCCTGGATAGTCTGGATAACCTTGCCATACAATCCCCCCTGTCTCAGCCTGTCCCTCTCAGGAGCCAAGCCTGGAGAGGTTGGCCCAGTGGGTAACGCCCCGATTGCATCTGCTTCCTGAGACATCGGCCCCCAGAACTGAGGAATCGCCCAGGGCTGTCCCACCATCATCTGTGTCAATCTGCAAACCACGGCGCTCCGCGGCGATCTGGGGCCACTAGGATGACTGACAGATGCTCTCGTCTCACTCTCTCCAGGAGGGGGAGAATGAGGCGCAGCGGTGGAAAGGCGTAGAGGTCCACCTCGCCCCAGTGGAGTTCCCCTCCGGAGATGCTCCGGGGACCCCCAGTATCGGAGGTTGCCCCCCACAGAGGGGGGGATGGTCACCAGACGTCGTTTGTGCCTCTTGGGATCTAAACGAAGGCCGGTAAACCACCTCTGCAGACTATATTCTATATATATATATTCAGCAACCCCAGCTGCACCACAACGTGAGCAGCCACCATGAGACCCAGAGTCTGCATGATGGTCAAAGCCGCTGCCCACTCCGCCGCCAAACTCTCCATAAAAGGAAGTTCGGCCCATGGGGGGTCGACACAGAAAGGGCCGATTTTCTACTGAGGTCCCTGAACGCACCGCAGCGCACTCACGTGGGAGCGCACGCTCCGCCATAATGTCGCCTCTAAGACTATAAAATGTATTAATTGGAGTCCTTACACTAGGCGCGGTGTGTCTCCTAACAATCACACACCGACCATAATGCCCCTGTACCCGCATAGCGCTTTGATAGCACTTCCTGCGATTTATCACTCTCACATGCGCATGCCCAGTAGCTGCTTCCTTTACTGGAGTTACAACTGGGTCAGCGAGTGGGGAATCTGTACGGTTAACATTATGTGGAAGTGTGGAATTGTGGAGACAAATGACACTCAGACTGGGATAAATGCAATCATTTTTATTTGAGTATCTCACAATATTTGCATTAAAGAGGGAGGAGGCGGGATTCACCCTCGCGTCCTGGGTAGAGAGAGACATTCTCTCCTCCGGGACGCTTCCTCCCACCGCCAGTCAGCTCCGGGAGGACGGTGCCCGCGGGGGTCGAGCAGCCCGGCCCCGCAAATGCCGGTATTGAGCAGGTTACGCGGGGCGAGCCGAGGAGGTAGAGGGAGCGACGGGAATCGCGGGGGCTCTGTACCGGCACCTCTCTCTCCTTCTCACCGTAGCGACGCGCTCTCTCCCCTGAGGAGGAGCCCGAGGAAGAGCCAGCAGCAGCATGCGGCTGAGCTGCACCCTTTCTTCCTCCAGTCGACTGAAGCGCTGTGTGACCGAGGTAATCAATCCAAAGAGCCCCTCCGTGGAAATGGAGGCTCCAAGGAGTTCCTCTCGATCCTTCCTGGACAGCGCGGTGAGTCCCAACCACACGTGACGTGACGCCACTGCATGTGGACAGGGACATCACACGTCCAGCTGCGGCGGCCACACTGTGGATCAGATTGTTCATCTGACCAATGCAGCGGTCCGAATAATCGCTCCCGTCCTGAGGCGGGAGGGCGGGGGTGTCCTGCCGAGGGGTGATTAGCGAGACATTTAGCTGCCGCCGCCATCTGCGTTCCGAGCCGGAATATTTTATCCAAATATTCCAGGATATCTCGGTCCCGAGACAGCGGGGGCAGAGGTTTTTTTCCCTCCGCCCAACCGGCTGCCTGAGGGGGGGCACGCCGGGACACTCTGTGTCCGGGCTGCCCTGCACCCTTTGGATTCCTGACATACCTGCCACTGGAGCCTTCGTTCTATGTAGCTGCCGCCACGTTGCCTCCACACACTGCCAGATATCTGGCAATGGGGGCGAAACGAAGGCCGGCTGCGCCTGATGCACCGTGCCATAGAACCCCTGACGAAGGCGGCTTATCGGCCTCTGTGGCAGTGGCGGGGGGAACGGTAGGCCTACACGCTCTGCCGCCATGGTCATCACCGCAGGGAAGTCCTGACGTGCAGATAGTACACTGTAAAATGTTTGGCTGTAAAATTACAGTAAATTACTGGCTACTAGTTGCATGGATTTCACAGTAATTTACTGTAAATATTTCACAATAATTGACTGTAATTATTTCACAGTAATTTGCTGTAGATATTTTACAGTAAATTAGAGTAAAAGTACAACTAAATACTGTGACTTTACAATTGCCATGCCCATGGAATTACTGTGATGTAGCAGTACAGAGCTGTGGTATTATGGTACCTTGCTGTACATAGATTACAGTAATTACCTGTATTTTCACACTATTACTGTAGAAGTAATGCAACACAGTAGCCAGTAATGTACTGTAAATATAAAATAATACGATAATATATTGTAAATTTGACTAGTTAACTGGGATTTGACCATAACTACACACTTCAATCAGCTCAATCAACAAAGAAAAACAAAGAAAATGCCCATTTTAACTTTGTATTACTCCATTGAAGTGCAAAGTACATTTCACAGTGTCTTGGACATGTTGTTACGGCCCCAACCTCTACTCCGCGGTAGTGGCTCGTGTTGAGACCCGCAACATGAAAGAATACACGCAATAACCGGTACTTGGTAACGAGCATTTATTGATAATCGGCCATTTGCTCACACAAGCGAAACGGGAAACAAAAAGAGGTCTGGAGGACTGGCCAAAAGGGACAAACAGAAGGAGGGAACCCGAGCCAGCCACACCACGGGCCGTACGACCCAGAGCCCCCCCCCCCCCGACCAGAAATCAATTATAAACCCTATGGGAAACAAAATAAAGCCGCAAAAACTGGACTACCAGGTCCTCCAGGCTAAACATAAACACATCTGCAGAAATATGGCCTACAGCTCAAAAAGAGGTATTCTAAGGAGAGTGTCTCCCGGCGTTAGGACAGGCGAGACATCCTTCTCCTCCAGCTTCTCTTTATATATCCACGGCTGAGTGGAATTTGAAACACCTGGGCAGAGGCGGAGCCAGGGGCAGACCAGGTGCACCTGAGACAGAAAAGAAAACAAGGAGGGGAGCACATGTGCTGACATGGGGGTTTAAATTGCAATGCCTCTTTTTGGCTTTCAGGCCCGTCTCAGGATTAATGCCCATGCTGAAAACAATAAGCCAAGACAACAATTTCAATTTTACATAGATGTACATGTTGCATCGTTTATTTTAAGGCACATGCAGCGGTGCCCCTTTCAATTTAAATAAAACCTGCACCAAAGAAAGAAATTAGTATTTAAAGCCAAGCAAGAGCGATAAAAGCAAGAAAATCACTTAATTTGTTGTGTTATCACAGAGGATGGTCTGAATACAGTATTTTACTATGAAATAATACAGTAACATGTTGTGAAATCCTGGTAATAATGTATCCTGTACATTCACAGTAATTAACTGTGCCTGCATTGATTTAACTGTGAAATTCTAAATTACAGTATTATATTGTGAACATTACAGGTAAAGACTGTAAAGTGGTAAAACAGTAATTTATTGTAAAATATTACAGCTAAATATTGTGAAATCATGGTAATATTTTACAGTGTAGGCTTGATTGAGACGAGCTGCGGCTCGCCTCGAAAGTAGACGAGAATAGCCGATCGCAGCCGGGGGAGGTCTCAATAAGCTCGCCTGAAGTTGGACAGCTCGGAGTCGGCTTCTTCTTCTTCTTCTCTCGGTTTTTTGGCGGAATGCAAACAACTTTAAGGTGCATACCGCCACCTCCGGAGTCGGCTTGACTCGGTTTGCATTTATAAAGAATGCACAAATGTGTTTAATCGTTAATGTCAGATATGTACTAATTAAATACATTTGTTCCTGCTCAAGATTAGATTCAACTTTATTGTTATTGCACATATTACAGGTACTGAGACAACGAAATGCAGTTTAGCTTCTAACCAGGAGTGCAACAAGCAGTAAAGTGAAAAGTAATGTACACAATAGACAGAATAAAATATAGAATGAATTGAATGATGAATAAACAGTGAGGGGTAT
>CALSBZ010041569.1:13915-29677 GCA_943591055.1 Gobionotothen gibberifrons
TATATATATATATATATATATATATATATATATATATATTTCCACCAGCCGCCACTGACTGCGTCGGGTAGTTTTTAATCATACGAAGCCAGATTAAATTAAATAACTACTTCTCCAACCTTGTACCTTTCTCCAGAGTGCCGTGGTGCATTGTTTATTACTGTGGTTCAGCGGCATTACCACCCGCTGCAGTGCTGCACGTCTACCGGAGTTTATTCTCCCGTTAACTCGCGGCAGCGGCCGCTGTAAAGTTTTCATTGTCTGACTGTCACACAAGCAGCTGATAAATATCCCCCATCCTCATAAGTGAATGTGTTTTAGTCTGAAAGCTGTTTGGCATAACAACGCTGTTATGAACGTTTCTCTGGCATTCTACAGGTGATGTTAGCTAATCTGACTATCTTGACTACTTGTTGCCGTCATATTGTGGCATAAGCCGTTTTCTACACGCATATTTTACCGGCGTAGTTTTCGTTATGATTTTACTTGTGATGGCCACATGTAGCCCATGCATGTATTGATTCCATCCTGCATTAATACAAAACAACAGGAAACGTCTGCCTCTTCACAATGGTCAATAACAGTGAACGGATGGTTATTAAAGTAAGGCAAAATAAACAGAATCACACTAAGCCTGGTTAGTGTTGCCTGACTTTATATAAGTGTTTTTTATAAGTGTGTGGCCGCGTTCTAGTCACTTTGCTCAGCGCTACTGCTTGTTACAACCTATGGTTACAACTTGTATTCACCGTGCTGAACTGTTATTGCTCAGGTTAATCTCGACCCTCTCCAATGTAAGCGTGACGTATTTGGTTCTTCGATCTTGCCTGGTTGCCGAGTGGGGCCAGCTGAGAGAGACTCCAGCAAATAAATAAAAGGTCAATTGTGTGTAGAGTGCGCCATCTAGTGGGATCAACTGAAATGCCGGGTATTGCAAGAAAAAGGCTAAATGAATGCGGTCTTTACTATAATTAGGACAATTACAGAGCCAAAATATACAATCTATTCAAATAATTTCAAAAGATTTCAGGAGCATTATTAGTCTGGCCTGCTCAATTGCCTTCATCATATCAAACGGACACACCGTTCTGGCCCAATAGTGATCAGAGTGACAAAAGGTCCACCTAGCTCCCAATAGAGTCCCATCCCAGATAGCAAGCGGATGTGGCCCACTTCAGGCAATGATGCGGCACTGCTGGCCTTCTTCTGGCCCGGACCAAACGGATATGTGCCTAAAGTGGCCCACTTGTAAAATAGCAAATGTGGCCCACATATCCCAAAGCAAATGTGGGCCTTTTTTGGCAAAGATGCGGTGCTCCTGCAATGTGTAATCTGGATGTCACCCTAAAGTGGCCCATTTGGGAAATGGTGAATATGGCCCAAATATCACAAAAAAAACTGTGGGCCACCTTTGGCAAAGATGTGGCAGAATGGACAAAGGCTAATCTGGGTGTAAACCAAAAGTAGCCCATATATGATGAAGCAAATGTGGCCCAGTTATCTTAAAACATATCTGGGCCACTTTTGGTAAATATACGGCACACTTTTGGCGAGGATGCAACACTTTTGGCACAGGCTAATCTAGATGTGAGCCTGAAAAGGCCTACATGTGACATATAGTATAAATTGTGGATTGGACTCCCGTGTGATCCGAGATAGGGTTAGGGCAAGCGGCAAACTCTGGGGAAGAGCCGGGACGCCAATGCGGAAGTGCCACACACATTGGCCGATAGGGACTGACTGCAGAAAGGAGCAATTTCCATAGACCCCATGTTAAAATGCCCAACTTTACAGCAGAAAAAAACATGTTTCTACCCATGGATGCAATAAATATTATTATGAATATAATTAGATTCCACCTTCATGATTATGGATCTGTGAGTGAATTGTTTTCTAAGACGACCCTTTTATTTATATTAGGTCTTGAAGTTTTTGCATAAATTAGGGCGTGGTCACATTGAGTGACGGCTCTGTCAAGTGACTGCTGCTGTTAGCTTCTTGGCTCTCTGCTAGCTGCTCCGTGAAGCTACAGGGACTCTGCCTGCGCAGTTCATCAAGGGAACACAACTTGACCCCGATGTTGGTACCATATGTGTTCGGGGTACCATATGTGTTCGGGGTCCGTCTCTTACCAATGACGTCACGATGTTATGACGTCAATGACGTCATGACGTTACAGCTTTAAACAGAACAAAGCCTTCCGTTAAGCTGTTTTCACTCTCACGCCCTGGGTAAATTAAGAGGCTGATCTGGGGCACTTTTGTCCACTTTCCCTGTTGCTAGAAACTCAAGTCAGGCATCCCTGGAATCGTCTCAGAGAGTAGATGATCAGTGGGGCCTTGTTTTTACTTTCGATTTTAGTTTCGATGTATATTTCCATTGAAAATGCTAACCGCTAGCCGCAAAGCTAGCATCACAGCCACTGCTCCGTTTTCGGAGACTTTGCACACGTTTTTCACAAACATTTTCACACGCTAGGAGTATGGGAGTACTTTCATTCGCTTCGTCTTGATCTGTAGATGTGATTTGATTTGTCGTCTGTCCCCCAAACATAACAATCGACAGTGTAAACATAATTATGTAAATAACCCAATTTGTGTTTACAACGTAAAGAATGAAGTGTCGGCTATGTTTAAATGTTCGGAATTTGCCCGTGTATGATGGCCCTCTTGAGTTGCCGTACAGCCAATGCTGTACAGCCACTGCTCCGTTTTCAAATGTTTATTTTTAACAAAATAAACACTTTTTTTTACTATTATAAAAAATAATAAGCACTTTTTTTTATTCAGGCTGAATAAAAAAAAGTGCTTATTATGTTAAAAATAAACATTTTGGATGCATGACCATGTTTTAGGCTCATCCTAGAGTAGCCTGTTCAGTAGGCTATTATTTTTTGTCAGCCATGGCTGTTGCTGCTGCTGCTGGCGGGGGCTGCTGCTGCTGAAGGAGGGTGCTGCTGCTGGAGGAGGGTGCTGCTGCTGGAGGGTGCTGCTGCTGGAGGAGGGTGCTGCTGGAGGAGGGTGCTGCTGCTGAAGGAGGCTGGTGCTGGCAACATGATCATGCTACCCATGCTAACATGAACACAAGCGTTTCCCTCCAAAAATGTAAAACGTATCTAAGTAATAGGCTACCAAGCTTTCCGTTGTCACCCTGCCTCTCCAAATGCAAAACTGTCAATAAAAAGTATGCAATAATGCAATTACAGCTGAAAAAGTACTTGTGTGTGTTTCTTTTATATATATTTACCATTCAATAACGCAATCGCTGCTGTCTGTCTGTCCCATAGAAGAACATGACAGCGCAGCGCAACTATACTACGGACGTGACTGCCCTGGCAGTGACATCAACATAGCCTGCTTGTGCTACCACACTTTCCCCTCAAAATATCGTTAAATAACGAAACTTGGAAATAGTGCCAATCCATACAAAGTGTAACCACATCATGTATGATGATATGAAAGCAATCTTTAAAAAATAACCGCGTTGGTTTAATCTATGACTATTTTGACCATGTTCGTGCTGTTTTTGCCATAGAGAAGCATTGCCAAGTGCGTTTTGAACTATCCCGGCTGTCGGGCATTCGCGGCGCCGTAGTCAGGTTGGTGTGTCCCGTCTGCCGTGACACGCCTTATTTGGACTGCCTGAGCCGGCCCAAGCAATCACTCTGATTGGCTGTTCAGCTAGCGAATCAGAAGCGAAACGGAAGTGAGGGACGTAAACAAACGATTTAAGAAGTCACACACAGACCAGTGTTGCCAACTCGGCGACTTTGTCGTTAAATTCGGCGGCTTTCCAAACCCTCCGGCTACTTATTTTTGTCAAAAGCGACTAACGACTAATCTAACGACTTGTAATGGTGTTATTAGGGACTTTTCTGGTGTTTGGAGACTCACGTATTGTTCTGCAGTTAACGAGCTGCCGTGAGCCCCTCAGCCCTCCCATAGTACTCACAGGCACGCAGACTCACAGTTGCCTCCCGCAGCAGCTCAGCTGCAGTCAGAGCAGAGAGGAGACAGCCACACTCTCCCGCGTCGAGACAGCTTCAGTCACTTAATCACCTCGTCCACTGTGTGTGTGCCTCTCTGTGACAAGCTAAACATCCACGTAGGTCATCATATCACAGTCTAAACTGTATTGACAAAAGTACAGAAAGGAGTGGGAATCAAACCCTGAGTTTAAAGGATGGTTGAAGCCATTTATTGGAGATGACACATGGGCAGTGGCGGCGCCAGGGTATGGCTGGGGTAGGCTATAGCCATACCAAGAAATGGCTTAGCCCTACCTTAGCCCGATCATGACAAATTATGTTAAAGTAAGCATGTTGAGAACACGGATTGCGAAAATCTACCGGTTGTGTCCACAACACACAAACGGATCCTGCTGTAACAACAAGTGCACGTTACTGACGCAATATGGTTGAGACCATTCGGGCTTATGCTAGAGGGGTGTAAGGAATAGTCCAAGTAGTGGGGGAGTTTTATACACTAAAGGTGTGGAAATTCTCTCGCGTTATAATATCAGCGCGGCCGCGGTCAGATCAAAATGCCTCCGAATGCAATTTGAATAGACCTAAGCCAATCAGAGCAACGAAACGTTGGGTCTGCTGCGTCATGCATTACTGATGATACGTCACGTTCACAGTGAAAAGTCTCCAAACCATAGACTGTATGCTCCATACTCGCGCCGAGTAAATTGCAGACAGACAGCAGAATTTATAGGATTCTAGGATTAATTGTATATATTTCGGATGGATCGATTTCTTCTTAAACGCCCTCGCATTGAGGTACAACAAGTCGAACAGGTGCCAGAGTCACACGACCCAATTATCTAAGAAACAGCAGTGGTGATGCACGGAACAGCAACCTGGGCCTGCTGGCTATCAATAAGCAGAGGAGTAAGGCACTGGATGTCCAGCGTGTCATTGACATTTTCGCTTCCAACCACAACAACCGGCGGATCGTGCTGCTTTGAAAACGTCAATAGTTAGTTTTGAATATATTTTGTAATAATGGGTCATTTGAAAAAGTGTTTTGTATGACAATAGAGACACAGGCCACCTGTTGTGTGCTGTGTCTGTCTCTCTCTGTTTACCTGTGTCTGTGTCTCTCTCTCTCTCCCTCTCTCTCCCTCACTCTCCCTTTCTCTCTCCCTCTCTCTCTCCCCGTGTCAATTCTATATGCCAACTTTTCTTGTTTCTGCCGCTGCGTAGCATATTGTAACAACGTGGAATTAGCAGAATAGGCTATTGTATTGTTTAACTCACACCTGTTGCTCTCGATGTAATTTAGCTGATAAAAGGAGACTAATAAAAGCCTCACGCGTGGCGTTTCACTGTCAAGGGGTGCGATATAGCGTGTATGTAATTACATTACAAATACTGACTCGAGCCCCACCACTGTATGGGTTAGCCCTACCATAAACTACCCAACAAAAATACTCTGGCGCCGCCACTGCACATGGGCATACTATACTGCCTTTATTGTAAGGGATATTTCAACTAAAAATATTTCTACTTTCTACTATAATACATGATAAAATATGTATCATGCTGTCTGTTCTTCTTCTCTGTCTTCCGGTTGTTGCCTCTTTTGAATGACGAATACACACTACCGCCGCCTGCTGGTAAGGAGAGTTATTGCCACTCATGCACTGAAGTCTTTGCGGTGTGTTCCCGTGCGACACATGGCCAAGACGCAGGAGGACACGGCGACGCAACAGTCGGCATCGGCTTCGGCGAGTTCTCTGGTGTCTGCTTGGTGTGTCAGGGCCTTTAGGGTTTGTAGGGACCAGAAGTCTATCCTTGTGAAGGTTCCCTGATGCTAAAAAGATAATTGTTACAATCAGTGTTCTTTTTAAAATTATTATTTTGGGCATTGCTGCTTTAGACAGGCGCAGTGGAGAGAGACATATGCAGCAAAGCGCCTGGGCCGGATTCAAACCTGATACGTGCTATAACATATGTGTAAGCAAACACACGGAGATAATGTAATGTGAATCTCGCAATCTTTGACCCCAGGTCAGTGTGACCATTATTGTTTTGGGGGGGCTTTAATGTGCTTCTAAATGGCAATCTTGTTTTTATTAATATACAGTAGCTCTTGCATATGCTATAGGCAGTTGACTTACTATGTTTTATATTGTGTAAGTGAAGTGTCTGAGTGATTAGGTTCAGACTTGTGAAGTTCACTGTTTTATGGTCTTGATCTTTGAATGTATATTGTAGAATGACAAATGTCTTCTTGGGACAATAAACTGTGCCATATAATATGTGACCCGCTCTATCGAAATCAGTCGGAAGTCGCAACGGCTCATTTCAAAATAAACGTGAATTTGCGTAAAAAACTATTTTTTCGGGGTTCGGGTGTTTTGTTTGATTTTAAATAAACAAAGTCTTGGCTTTCAGAATATGAAACTTTTATTTCCAAAATCACACGATAAATACATTTTTGAAGCTTGTATAGGGAAGAAGACAGCTCTCCCTCGCCACTCTGCTCTTCCGCAGCGCCGCCCCCCCTCCCTCCGGCTGAAATTATGAATGGAAAGGTGTATAGTAATCATAGATAACACGGCAGGGTCCGTTAAAGTTGGTTTTCATCTGATTTCAATTAAACAAAGGCTTGGCTTTCAGAATATTAAACTTGTTTCGGCAAATTCAGATGATAAATACAACTTTGAAAGCTTGTAACGGCATAATTACAAGCTGAGAACGGAGTAACTTGGCGTCACAGCAGGCAAAACAACAGCTGGTGTTTCTCGTGAGTGTTTCCCCGGGAAACAAACACAATACACACGTATGCAAAATTACACAACCACACACACACGTATACACACACACACTCGCGAGCCTCCCCCAGACCAGTAATTCAAACGAAAATATCTTCCCTCCGTAGTATTTTTATCATTTGCTCCGCTAATAATCAGTCAGATCGATGGATTCCAGAGAAGAGGAAACTTTAAAGGCTTTTTTCTCAAAATGATGACTCAGTGACAGTCATTATATAATGTGACATATTTTGCTTAATATTTCGAGTACAAAAATAATCCTGATATCATTAGAAAGCTAGGAATCTCCTCTTTCCATCAGTGTAGACAACTCAAAATGTGTCTTCGAGTCAATGCGACTGATTTCGATGGAGCAGGTCACATATGGTATCAACAAGCCAAACTGGGTGCTAACAGGCCATGTGTGATCTAACTTCTAGATTGCTCCACAAGTGTGGGTTGGAAGTGCGGGCAGCAGGGGATACAAATGCAGTCAGACAGGCAGACTGAAGCAGTGCAATGTTTTATTTTAAATTAGCTTACGGCAGATGCAAGTAGGCAAACAGGCAGGCAGGTGAACGGGTAACGGGTAGATAGACAATATGCAGGGAGGTAAGCAGATTCTGGTCCAGGATCGGGTGACAGAAGTTCAAAAGTTAAAACTCAAGACAGCTATATAGCAGCTGGAATGAAATGGCAAAGAAAAAAGGATCTTGACCGGTACATGTAGTGAGTGGCTGATGAGAGAAGTGAGAAAAGGTGAGCAGGGGAATGATGAAGTCTGGTGAAAAAGTCTGAGGGCATCAGATGGCTCGAGTATGGCAGGTCTAGGGAGAAAGTTCATGGCCTGGGAGGTGAGCAGGGGCTTGAGACAGGGACAGATCGTAAAGCAGAGGGCAGGGGATGAGAGAGTGTGGCTGGAGGAAGGGACTTGGAGGCAAACTGTGACAATTTTTTTATCCTGAGGGTGACATTCTAACACCAATAAATACAAAATAAAACAATGTTTTAATTTGTCTTAAATTTGGGTTAAATATTTTCATTTAAATAACTATTATAATTTGTATTAATAATGAATAACAATACCTTTCTTAAAGAAAACAGTTATTAATATGTTTTTCTGACATTAACTTTTTCATCCCATATTTAAACTATGCTGCATTCGTGGGAACTAGGAAGTCCCAATTTTGAGTTGGAAAAAGCCTATGAATAGCCTTCAATTTCTTTGTTAGAAATACAGATTTTTTTAATTTTTTTGTTCAAATCAAATCAAATATTTTCAATACTTTTTCTACTATGGGTCTGTAGCCCTATTGTATTCGTAGTTGTATCTTCTTGCTATCTTGTGGTTATGTATCCGTGGGAATTAGCATAATTTCAAGTTGGAGTTTTCCCATTTCCGGGGCCTTTTGAACGCAGCATATCTGACTTCAAGCAAGCGCGAAAAAAAAGCGGAGCTAACGTCAGTTAAGGTAATATTCTCAGTTGCAGCTAACTCCAGTCAAGCTAATATTCTCAGTTCGAGCTAACTCCAGTTAAGCTAATATTCTCAGTTGTTATGCTGTAATATTAGAGTTAGCTACAAACTGAAAATCCAACAGGTACCTGAAGTAAATCGTTTTTTTATCCCCCAGCAATATCTGACTTGAAGCAAGCGCGAAAAAAAGGCGCCCTCAAGACCGAAGTCAGTTGGAAGGATTGTCGGTGGAAAACTGTGCAAAGTCGAGTCGCGGTAAGTTTGAAATGAAATGATAAATATGACTTTATGCTGGCAATCGGTATTTTACTAAGTTATATTCTCAGTCTCAGTGGAACTAACTCCAGTTAAGCTAGTATTCTCAGTTGGAGCTAACTCCAGTTAAGCTAATATTCTCAGTTGGAGCTAACTCCAGTTAAGCTAATATTCTCAGTCTCACGTGGTTTTCGGTGGCGCAGGCGTTACTCTCCTGTGCGACGTCTCCATAGGCCTGCCGCGGCGTGTCGTTCCCGCCGGTTGGAGGCGCTCCGTTTTTGAGGCGGTGCACGACCTGTCTCACCCCGGCGTTAAACCTTCGGTGCGCTTGGTGGCCGCGAAGTTCGTCTGGCGGGGACTCAAAAAGGACGTGAGGACTTGGGCTGGTGAGTGCGTGGCTTGTCAGCGCGCTAAGGTGCATTGCCACACGAAAGCCCCTTTGGAATGTTTCATGGTGCCGGAGAGGAGATGTGACCACGTCAACATGGACCTAGTGGGTCCATTGCCCTCCTCTCAGGGTTTTTCCTACTTCCTCACCATGGTGGACAGGACGACCCGTTGGCCGGAGGCGGTTCCTCTCGTGTCGACGTCGGCGGCTGACATAGCCCGAGCTTTCATTGCGACGTGGGTGTGTCGGTTTGGCACCCCGTCGGACATTTCCTCTGACCGGGGTTTGCAGTTCACGTCTGAGCTCTGGAACACCAGATGCTTACTGTTTATTTGATACCAATTTGGTAATGCAATTAATAAAAACAACAAGGTTTGGGTTCGTTCTTCAGATGAATGTGACGTTAATGTGTAAGCTCAATAATGAACTCCAGCTCAACCAACCATATTGTAATATCTAAGTAATCATCTTGAAATATGACATTAATAATTGTAATATACACACATCTTATTGTGAGGTTGATTTCACATGCATTCGATCAGCTGACTGTGTTTTCACAATAAAAGTAGTTTCTTAGTGAATGTCCTGTACTGGTCTTAAAATCTCATAACATCAGCTTTTAATGTTCCTCTTGGATGTTCTTCTTGACCCTCAGAGAAGGAGAAAATGTCGTGTCTTTCAGGCATGTCCTTTCCTAACAAAAATGACAGGAAACATAAAACATATTATTGCAGAACAAGTGTGTTATTTATGAAAGCGGTGTGTTTGTGTGTTTAGGGGCTGTAGATATAATTATTTTGTAATTGTAATGTTTTTTTTGTATTTCAACAGTGAGCTACAAAGACAATCAGATTATGAATGAACAGTATGAAGTTCATCAACATTGAAATATATGTTATTATCAAAATAATATTTAACTGTTATCAAAACGTATTGCAACTGTAGAAGCTTGCTCTGTTGTCTCACTGAAAGAATAACTTTTACCACGTTTTTTCAGACAATATTGAGAGATAAATAGCAGCAGTTCTCACTATGTGTTAAATATCTTTGCCTTCATTACATTAAATTAGAAAGCTGACAAAATCATATTGCTTGTTAACATCTAAATGCAACTTTGTGCATGGAAAACCCCTCAACTTCACTGATGTGTAGGTGATCTAGTATTTTGTATTGTTTAATGGAATGTATATCAGTGTATTCAAGTCAATACTTCATTTATTTAAACCAATATCTTTCTTGATTCTTTGTACAGTATGAAAAAAGAGTCTTTGTACCTGTGCTGAAGTTCACTGCTGTGAGGAGTCCAGTTCTGTCTCTCACTCTGTGGTCCAGCCTGTCTGCATCACCTGGACACCTTAAACAAACAGATATATATGTAAAGTACCATGTGTACAAACAATATAACTGATTCTCTTCTGTTGAACATGTTGGATTGTGCATTGTCCGAGTCAGGGTCCTTTTTATTTTACTGTAACTTTGGAAGTTGTGTTACCAATGCTTACTGTTTATTTGATACCAATTTGGTAATGCAATTAATAAAAACAACAAGGTTTGGGTTCGTTCTTCAGATGACTGTGACGTTAACGTGTAAGCTCAATAATGAACTCCAGATCAACCAACCATATTGTAATATCTAAGAAATCATCTTGAAATATGACATTAATAATTGTAATATACACACATCTTATTGTGAGGTTGATTTCACATACACTATTTCGACATTAGCTTGTCTACATACTTGAGCATAGCCAATTTAAATGAACCTTAGCGATGCATACAGTTCCTACCTACATAATAAAATATCTCTCTAAGTTACAAGGATGACCTTATTTTATCAACCTCAAACAGAAGCGGTTTGTTCTACAGTATTTTAACGCTTAACACTTGTCTATTTAGTTTGAACCTTTATATATACAGTCTATGATTTTAACTTGGAGGCTACGATTAGCATCGTTAGCACCGATGTAGCTACCACTCGCGTACACGCTAACCCAAGCCTTAACATTACGTAGCTGATTAAAATCATTAACACATAAATAAGTACTCGAATTTCACTTACCACAAAACCGGAGAGCGAGTCACAATAGTCCGATAAATAAGCATGAAGAACAAACAAACACGGTCGGGGTCAAGTTGTGTTCCCTGGATGAACTGAGCAGGCAGAGTGCCTGTAGCTTCACGGAGCAGCTAGCAGAGAGACAAGAAGCTAACAGCAGCAGTCACTTGACAGAGCCGTCACTTAATGTGACCACGCTCTAATTTATGCAAAAACGTTAAGACCTAATATAAATAAAAGGGTCGTGTTAGAAAACAATTCACTCACAGATTCATAATCATGAAGGTGGAATCTAACTATATCGATAATAAAATGTTTGGAGCCAGGGGTAGAAACATGTTTTTTTCTGCTGTAAAATTGGGCATTTTAACATGGGGGTCTATGGAAATTGCTCCTTTCTGCAGCCATCGCCTATCGGCCAATATATGAACTGCAGTGTGTGGCACTTCCGTATTGGCGTCCCGGCTCTTCCCCTGAGTTTGCTGCTTGGGATGACCTTATTTTATCAACCTCAAACAGAAGCCGTTTGTTCTACAGTATTATCCCACTTAACATCAATTTCGTTTGAACCTTTATATATACAGTCTATGGTTTTAACTTGGAGGCTACAATTAGCATCGTTAGCACCGATGTAGCTACCACTCGCTTACACGCTAACCCAAGCCTTAACATTCATTACGTAGATTAAAATCAGAAACACATAAATAAGTACTCAAATTTCACTTACCGCAAAAAACGCATTCATGCACCGTCTGTTTTAACCGCAGAGCGAGTCTCAATAGTCCGATATATAAGCATGAAGAACAAACAAACACGGCCGGGGTCATGTTGTGGTCCCTGGATGAACTGAGCAGGCAGAGACTTTAAGCACTTCGTTATCGCTCGCGTGAGGCAGTCGCAATTTTTTACAGGCTCCCACTACCTGTTAGCATCTGGCATCTGTTAGCATCTAGCTCTCTTGCTCACAAACATTTAGCCATCCCTGCTTCTACAAGTAGTAGTTTTAGTTGTCTGCGGTCTGCGGAGGCCTACTCCCACCTGTCGAGTACGGCTGTGCCGAGGGGGTTTTCCCCTGGAGACGTCGCGAAGAGACGGAGCCGCTCCACCTGTTGCTGCCTGCGATCTGCGATCTGCGATCTGCGGAGGCCTGCTCCCACCTGTAGAGTACGGCTGTAATGAGGAGGTTTTTACCCCGGAGTCGTCACGGAGAGACGGAGTGGCTCCACGCTTCGGGCTTGGCCTGCTTCCACCGGGCGTGTGCTGCTGTGCGGAGGAGGATTTACCACGGCTGGGGCCTGCTTTCCACCTGTCCTGGTTCTGCTGTTGCGGAGGCCTGCTCCCACCTGTCGTGTGCTGCGGTGTCGTGTGCTGCTTGCTGAGGAGACCTTTCACCCCGGGGATACCACGGAGGGACCGGAGCGCTTCCACGCTGCTGCTTTCGCCTGTCCTTTGCTGCTGTGCTGATTTGCCCCAGGAACATCGCGGATACTGTGTGCTGGTCTGGGAAGGTTTCGCATACAGCATCTCTGTAAAGTATGTGTATTCAGCAGTATTCACTTTCTCCACTAAACGGCTCGCTGCAGCTCTCCCCCCCCCCCCTCCCTGTGAGCCCAGTGTGCTCCGATTGGTCAGCTCGGCCCCTCTGTTCTGATTAGTCAACCACCAGAGAGGCTCCGCTCCGAAAGGTGGCCTAGCTGACAGTTAGCTGCTAGCTAGCTGAAAACACCAACAGTAGCACACACTAGCAATATGCCAATATATACACCTTACACACCCCGCAGAACCTCCATAACATGTACAGATTCGAGTATAGACATTTGAGGCGTAGAACGGAAGAAGAGTACGTTATTTTTACCTGTAATAAACTACTACTTTGTTGATTGATTGAAAAATCAAATCATGGTTTGCTATATATGAATGATATGTTATAGGAGCAAATACTTCAGGGAAGAAAGGCTACTAAGTATTTTCTATCAAACTTTATTTTAGAAATGTACAAAATGAACATAAACATACATATATACACGGTATATCATCCATTCCTCCCCTTATAGGCATTGCCCCCTTGTCGCCGTCTTGCAAGGTACAACCGGGGCTGTTAAGAGGCATCAGATGGCGCTTTCACACTGCAGGCTTGGTTTGGTTTGGTTTGGTTTGGCTTGGTTTGGTTTGGCCTTATTAGGCCTGGCTCACTTTAATGCTGCGCTCACATTACAGTTTAGGAGCTGGGGCAGTTACTATAGTAACGCAGTGTAGGCGGAGCCGTCATCTTCAACGAGCACCCCATAAAAACAACATTAGCTGTTAGCTGTTAGCACTCAAGCTCGCAGTCACAGCTCCTCATATCTGTTAATAAACGAGACAAAAGTTATAAACAAGTACAAACCACAGACTGTCTGTGTCATGGTGAATACAGTCGCTGGCTTATTTATGTCTGTATAGGCCGTTGTTGTGAGTGTGTACGGTCGGAGCATTGCGTTAGCTTAGCCGACCTCCCGATTTCCCCGGAGAAAAACCCACAGTTTAAAGGGGAAAATGGGAGAACACCTCAGGGAGAGCAACAGAGGAGGGATCCCTCTCCCAGGACGGACAGACGTGCAATAGATGCCGTGTGTAAATCGAAGAGATAATGTATTTTACAGCATAGGTAGAACGAATGTTTGGAAATGCATGTGTCTGTAATAAGAAGATGCATCACGCATTTTAAAAGGTTCTTCGCCTCCCGTCTGTCTGCAGACTTGTCAAAGCATTAATTCATGATTTGTACTAACCGGTATCAGTATGTTGTTACTTCGGCATCATTTTGAAACGTGTATTACAATTAAATCACGGTCAAATATGTTTAGCATATTCCGCCCGGTTGTTGGCCCCGCTTGTTGGCCTCGATAGAACCACAAATTTGTCGGGCCAGAAAAAAGACGAAAAAGTACGCCCGGGGCGGAACTAGGCCTAGTGTGAGCGCAACCACAAACAGGCCCCGCACGGTTCGGCACGCTTAAAGCGAGCTCCGCGCTGCAGTGTGAATGCGCCAAGAGTGGTCGAGTGGTCATCCCGTCTTGATCATGTATTGTCCGCCAGATACGCCAGGAGTTTCCTGATCCGGCTGGATGAAATCAAATGCAAATCACAAAATATTATATAATAGAAACGTAGTTGTTTTAGATTCGTTAGTAGTAGTTAGCTACCAGCTAATATGCTAACCTAGCTTTCTTGTTTAGCATATGAACGTTAGCTCGGAGAAAAGGCAACTAATGTAGTGTAATAAAACCACTATGAACAAAAGCTAGTGGTTCATATTAGGCTAGCAATAACGTGTTTACAATTGCAATCGTATACAGTAGTCTGCTACGTTCGGTCATTCGTTGTAGCTGGCATGAAAACAATGTTTTCGCCTAGCATGTATAGCTAGCCTCGTTAGCATGCACAGATCCGCATCGCAGCTCGGAGGAAAACCACATATAATGTACTGACCGTAAGGGAAATCACCCGGAGTATACTGTATGAGTATTCCGTGTGTGAATGCTAAAGTAAACATGCATTATTCTGAACTGTTTTCAAGTAATCATATATATAATCCTTTTTGTTTCATGCCTCTGACACACACACACACACACATTCGCCTCTGTGCACACTCCTCGACCTGTCGTACCACACGGTAACTTCCTGCCAAGGTCGTACTTGGAGGATGCGGCCCTCCCTATGAGAGCATTGTAAGATAACAGTCAGGAGAGAAACACACACACACACACATATTATAATCAGCTCACACACACACATCCCCACTTACATGCTGACTTAGACATCTAGCACACACACACATATTATTTGAAGATTCATTTTGGGGTCCATATAATCTCAAAGCACCCATATATCTGTGACAATATATCCGTGTACAATGTTTGATTGTCTGGGAAAGTAAAGGAGTGAATACAGGTGCAAGATAAGAAGTGATTCTGTCCTTGGGTCTCTCTGAAGATCTCACGCTCTGTTCACAAGAAGAACGCCTTTTTCCCAGAACTCTGATTCGCTGCCGAGGGCCCGCCCCGGAGCGAATCCACCAGTAGATAACACCTAGGGAGGGAGCATCCGACTCCGCTCCTCCCCACGAACTCTCTGATTCGCTTAGGAGTAAAATGGGGCGGAAGAACCGATACAACTCCGCCCCCAAACATGTCTATGTAAACTGAATGTTTTGTCATGCAAAATGCCTCTGGTTCGGACTGGCCGGTCCCGATATCTGTATCGCACGGCAGTGGAACTGGGGGCCCGGAGTAAAGACCCAGGGTACTCTGTAACTTGTATTGTGTTTTTTACCATTAAATCAGATTATTGTTATAACTTGTATTCCGGTGTTTGAACTCCTTCTTTATTAAATCTGACCAGTCTCATCCAACGAATGGCGCGGAGCACAGGTGGGGTGAGGCCCGCCACAGGTGGTTTTGCTCCAACAACTTTGGTGACGTCCCGACGTGATGAGAGCTGGTCTATAGAAGGGTCACCGGCAGCCAGCGGACGGAATTCAGTCCAGGGTGGACACCCGGATACCACTGACAACTAACCAGGGCCCTGCATAATACAAAGGTAAGCAGATACCTGTTGATTACCAAAATCTGTGATTGGCTTACTACAAAATGTTAGAAGTTGTCAGCGGCATTCTCAGTGTTCTTAGTCACGGTAAAAATACAATACATATTTTAGTTAAAAAACAGAATCTGTGTGAAGCGAAGGGTATTCCAGTCCCTCGTCTGGCAGTAAGAAAAGTGCTTTTTGGGAGACGGATTGTTTAAAAAACCCTGGATTCCAGATTCACAAAAATAAAAAGAG
>CALSBZ010041572.1:0-19165 GCA_943591055.1 Gobionotothen gibberifrons
ACACACACACACACACACACACTGATAAAAAACACACACGCACTGTAATTGCCCATGCTATTCAGGAGCACTCTGTTGCATTGTGTGGCTTTGGAGCAGGATAAATGGTGGCCGTGGCATCAGGGTAAATCTATTAGGAACCCATGGCCCAGGCTTTGTATCTAAACCTCATTTTGGTTTTGTGGAGGGGAATGGAAATGATATGGGGGCAAAACAGGAAAAAAAAGTCTGTTTAGACCCAGGTTTAGATGTGATTTGTTTTTTTTTACAGTTGACATTGGAAAGGCTTCATGATGCTCATTCTCTGTGATGTGTTATTTTTCTACTAAACTTTGATAGATGAATGATTCGGTGAGACAAAGAGTCTCGATGATTATTCGTCAAACCTGTGTCTCGTGAATACAAACCAAATGGATATAAAAAGTAGCTATGCTGCACTGTCAGTGGTAGCTGAAAACACAAACGCATTGTTTTTCAAGCGCTCATCCGTGCAAACCTTATGAAAAGAACGGAGCACAAGACAAAACAAACCACTTTAGTGACTGTATTTTCATCCAGCTCGCCCTATCTCATGCAAATATGTTTTTGAACAATACGTTTTGGTACATGAGGGGTAGTGTATTTGAAGCCAGTGCGCCTGCTGCTGTTTTTGCCAGATAGGACTCCATTTCAACAAGATGAGTCTCGGGTAATAGATTTAGCAGGGGGTCGGATAGCAGGCAGCGCGCTCGTTTCACTTTTCTCTTGGAGTTTATCTGTGTGAGAGATATTTTACTTGGATGCCATTGTGTGTATGTTATTGGTTTGGTGTGTATGTGTGGTGATATAAACAGTGAAAATGCATTTGTCTGCCTCCCTGCCACTGTGTAAATCAGGGGATATAGTGACAGTCGTAACAATCTGTTACGTGGAAATCACTTTCTCCCTCTTATTCTCACCGCTGGCAGTGAGACAGAGACAGATGGATATAAAAGAGAGAGACTGTGGAGATGTGTACATTTCCAGGACTCTAATGGTTATGTGTGTATGCACTGACACACAGAGCCACAAGATGGTTAGCAGATTTTCTCCTTTTACTATTTATGTCCTCTTTTCTTATTTTGCTTTTAACTTCATATGCATTCCTTCGCTACCATCCCTGTCTCTTCTTTATACACTCGCACATACCGTAATGCACTCTGAGCTTTATCCATTTCATTTCCTTCAGACTCCCTACCTTTCTGCTTCTCTATTCCATCTTCCCCTCTGATATTTTGATACAAACCTCTGTTCAGGTGTGAAAAACCCCACTCCCCCTCATAGACTCTTGGAGGTTTTAAAAGGGAAAAAAAAAGTTGTTAAGGTTGCGTGCTGGGAAAATAGCAGTCTGCCAGCTGCTGTGGGTATTCTAGACTTGTACTGGTAGGTGTCCACTCTTAGAAACCGAACAGATACTGGCAGCTTGCACTCATCTGGGTGTGTTTTTGGGACGTGTGTGTCTGTGTGCAAGCTCGCTCCAGGTGGGTGGAAGGCTGTCAGTAACAATGCCAGGATGCCAGGGACAGGGGATTATTGAAGCCCCTCTAGGCTCCTCTCTCCCACTACTATCAACGGAGGAGAGCTGTCTTTCTATCAGCCGGGCCTAACCAACACCATGCATTTATGTTACTTGTAAACAACGTTTCGGCGCCTGGTTTTTCGGTTCAGAGGAGTGTATTTAGATGCCTACTGAGAGGAGACAGAGATAAAAGCCATTTGGCAAAGATAAGATAAAAACAAACAAGAATATATGGAAAATGGGGTGGAATTGTTATGCCGGACCAACTTAGCGAAGACAGTTTAAATTGGATTGTTTTGGCATCCTAGGGAAAACATCATTGAGCTGTCATCTGTAAAGACACATGCTAGAATCAAGTCTTTGTTTATGTCTTGTGTCTCCCATCTGATACATGTCACGAATATGTCTGTTTGGAGACTTAACAAAATCCTGCAGAGTAAAGTGAGTACACAGTGCGCTGAAGAGATGCCATGCTATAGTATCACATTATTCCTGACTCCGAAGTTCATCCCGGGCAGCCCTGGACACATGCCATAGCAGTTGATGGTTGGGAGATGCTGTCGGAGGATTTGATTGTTGAGCATCTCCGTTGGGGTTGGGTCGGCATAACCGATGGCTTCCCCCTCTCATTGTAATCATTTTGCAGCCGTCATGGCGCTGCTAATCAACCATCATAAGCTTCATCCCCGGCTACAGAGCTGTGTGTAAATGCTTACGAGTACGTGGAATGTTTCTCGTGTGTGTTATGGAGATGCCCCCTGGATCTTGTCTGCGCTCCCTGGTCTAAACCATGGTCCAATCCCTCCATGATCAGCAGCCCCTCTCAGTTACAATAATATACTGATTATCCGCGTCTGGGAAAACACAGACGGGACAACCAGCGTGCATGTAAAACGATGCGTGTGAAAAAGAAACATTTTACTTTTTTCCCTCCGCTCCGCCTGGGAACATTTGTGATTTCGGAGTCTTTGCACTACATTTCTTAATTAGCCTCTCTTGAGGTATAATTCCAGAGTGTAATACCTCTGTCACAAAAGAAGGATCATTACTGTACAGTTTGATAATATTCCAGCAGTGTGAGCAAAAATTCTATTAGCTTTGTTTTTAGCTGTAGGTCCACGGCCACAGCAGTGTGCTTTTGTGCCCCCTCCCACCTACCTGCCATCAGCAGGGCCCCGCTCTTAAGAACTACCTGCTTAGCTAATAAAACCATTAGCTTTCCTTTGCAGCAATGACGGCTGATTAATTTGCCACTGAATTGGACTGTATGATTCACTCACATTTTTCTCTAATGGTCTTTCTCCCACAGACACATATATTTACTTAGTTTTTACTCAAACCAAGTGTGGGTCTGAATATTTTGGGACTGTTTTCGGCCTCTTCGTGGTTTTTTAAATGTTTGCAGACTAAAAAAGACAGTAATCTAAACATGGAATAGGCAGTTACTAATTTGATATTTCTTACTGGTAATATGTTTTCTAAATAACATTTTGTCAGTGCAAATTGGTTCTGTTTCTCAGCCTGTTTTTTTATATATATATAATGTTTTTTCAATAAGGATGCACATAAGCACCCACATCAAACAGTCCAAACAAATGCATCTCAATGTCATCAGCACAATAATTAATTAAAAATGTAATCATTGCACCCCCTAAACTCCTCCCTTGGAAATTGAAAAAGGTTTAATAGATGGATGCTCTGGGACTGCATCAACACTGACCCCTCCTGTAATTATCGGAGCCATTTGTGTTCATAATGGACTTGTGGCAACAGTGAACCAGGGCCTGAATAAAGGCTAGACTGCGTGGTCCAGTTCTCCACAGCAGGAGCTCTCAGTGGGTTCACACAATAGAGATGTTTATGTTTATTTCCTGTTATTGATGCGTGTGGGCATTTGTTTTACTATAGAGTGACAGGAGATAGAATAGTATTTAACAAAACGTAGACAACTGACTGACTAACTCGGTAAAAGAGGCAGCAGTATAATTACAGATAACACGTATCTGGTGTGTTTACATTTATCTTAAAGCTTTTATTTCAGTGTTAATGCAGACAAAAGTTTTCCCCATTTTACTTTTTTCTTCCAGCTTTGCTTTTCTTGACTTTTATTCTAAACTTCTTTGTATTACGTTTATATTGAGATGGATTATATTTCCTTAACTTACTCCCAGCTTCCTCCTCTCCTGTCTACTTGTTTAAAATGACACACGAAAATATAAAACTTCAAATTTCATTTTCTTTTCTTCTGCTGTTGTAAAGTTTAGCTTTCTCTATACCAGCTGCCAGCTCCGACTGGGAACGCACACTGAGCTTTTGCATTTTCTTTATTTTCTTGCCATCACGCTCAATGAGTTTATGACATTACACGTGGAATAACAGACTCCTGGATAAAAGGCCTCTTGGATTGTGCGTAACACGGATTGATGGGTTGTCTCCGTGTGCTGGTTTGCCACTGTGTGGCAGTAATTACAATGGAGTTTAATGCAAGGGTGCATGTGTTAAAATATCCAGATTTGTATTTAATATATCATTTTATTAGTACAACTTGGCTTAAGTCTTTATTATGTATTACATGACTAAATGCATATCAAAGAGTGTGTTTCACAGGTGTAGGTTCTTTACACAAAGAAGTTGAAACTTGAATAGCACATTAATGCATCAACTCAAATGACAGCATTCACCAGTGTTTCACAGCTCTACATATCCTCTTTCTTCTACCCTTCTCTCAGGCTGATCTCCTTTCAGGAGTTCGTAGCATTCGAGTCGGTGCTGTGCGCTCCAGACTCGCTCTACATGGTTGCCTTCCTGCTGTTTGACAAGGCAGGCAGTGGAATGACCAGTTTTGGTAAGTAACTCTGATTTACGGGGTTAGATAGAATGATACTCAAGTTCGCAGGTGGAGCATCTTACTGAACCGTTAGCATCTATATGGTAGGTGCTGCTACGTGCTTTTTCAAGAGACCTGGAATTATGTACTGAGACTTTAAAGGGGACCTATCATGCAAAATTCACGTTTTGATGTCTTTTATACATAAAGATGTGTCCCCGGTGTGTCAGGGAACTCACGCAGCACCAGAAAATAAAACCCTCTCTCTTTTCCATCCATCCATCCATCTTCTCCCGCTTATCCGTGGTCGGGTCGCGGAGGTAGCAGTTCCAGCAGAGAGCCCCAAACTTTCCTTTCCCTGGCCACATCAACCAGCTCTGACTGGGGGATCCCAAGGCGCTCCCAGGCCAGCGAAGAGATATAATCCCTCCACCTGGTCCTAGGTCTACCCCTTGGTCTCTTCCCAGCTGGACGTGCCTGGAACACCTCCCTAGGGAGGCGCCCAGGTGGCATCCTAACTAGGTGCCCGAACCACCTCAACTGGCTCCTTTCGACGCGAAGGAGGAGCGGTTCAACTCCGAGTCCCTCCCGGATGACTGAACTTCTCACCTTATCCCTAAGGGAGACGCCAGCCACCCTGCGGAGAAAACCCATCTCGGCCGCTTGTATCCGCGATCTCGTTCGTTCGGTCATGACCCATCCCTCATGACCATAGGTGAGGGTAGGAACGAAAATGGCCCGGTAGACAGAGAGCTTTGCCTTCTGGCTCAGCTCTCTTTTCGTCACAACGGTGCGGTAAAGCGACTGCAGTACCGCTCCCGCTGCTCCGATTCTCCGGCCCATCTCACGCTCCATTGTTCCCCCACTCGAGAACAAGACCCCGAGATACTTGAACTCCTTCACTTGGGGTAAGGACTCATTCCCTACTTGGAGTGGACAGTCCATCGGTTTCCTGCTGAGAACCATGGCCTCAGATTTGGAGGTGCTGATCCTCATCCCAGCCGCTTCACACTCGGTTGCGAACCGATCCAGTGAGTGTTGAAGGTCGCAGACCGATGAAGCCATCAGAACTACATCATCTGCAAAAAGCAGTGGTGCAATCCTTAGTCCACCGAACTGCAGACCCCCTCCCCCCCGACTACGCCTCGAAATCCGATCCATGTATATTACAAACAGGATTGGTGACAAAGCGCAGCCCTGGCGGAGGCCAACCCTCACCGGAAATAGGTCCGACTTACTGCCGAGGATCCGGACACAGCTCTCGCTTTGGGAGTACAGAGATTGGATGGCCCTGAGTAAAGACCCCCTCACCCCATACTCCTGCAGCACCTCCCACAGTAACTCCCTGGGAACCCGGTCATACGCCTTCTCCAAGTCTACAAAACACATGTAGACTGGATAAGCGTACTCCCAGGCCCCCTCCAGGATTCTTGCGAGAGTAAAAAGCTGATCCGTCGTTCCACGACCAGGACGGAATCCGCATTGTTCCTCCTCAATCTGAGGTTCGACAATCGGCCTGACCCTCCTTTCAAGTACCTTAGAGTAAACTTTCCCGGGGAGGCTGAGTAGTGTGATGCCTCTGTAATTGGCACACACCCTCTGATCCCCCTTTTTGAAAAGGGGAACCACCACCCCGGTCTGCCACTCCTTCGGTACTGTTTCCGACTTCCACGCAACGTTGATGAGACGTGTCAACCATGACAGTCCCTCAACACCCAGAGCCTTCAGCATTTCTGGGCGGATCTCATCCACCCCCGGGGCTTTGCCACTGTGGAGTTGTTTGACTACCTCAGCGACCTCCCCCCGGGAGATTGGTGTTGATCCCCCGTCATACTCCAGCTCTGCCTCTAACATAGAGGGCGGAGTTGTCGGGTTCAGGAGTTCCTCAAAGTGTTCCTTCCAACGGCCCAACACTCCATCAGTTGAGGTCAACAACGTCCCATCCTTACTGTACACAGCTTGGATGGTTCCCTGCTTCCCCCTCCTGAGGTGTCGGACAGTTTTCCAGAACAACTTTGGTGCCGCCCGAAAGTCCTTTTCCATGTCTTCTCCGAACTTCTCCCACACCCGCTGCTTTGCCTCGGCCACGGCTGAGGCTGCTGCCCTTCGGGCCTGTCGGTACCTTGCAACTGCCTCAGGAGTCCCCCGGGATAACAAATCCCTGAAGGCCTCCTTCTTCAGTCGAACGGCTTCCCTGACCACCGGTGTCCACCAGGAGGTTCGAGGGTTACCGCCCCTTGAGGCACCTAAGACCTTGAGACCACAGCTCCCCGCCGCGGCTTCGGCAATAGAGGCTTTGAACACTGACCACTCTGGTTCAATGTCCCCAACCTCCACAGGAATGCCCGAAAAGCTCCGCCGGAGGTGTGAGTTGAAGGCCTCCTGAACTTGGGCCTCCTCCAGACGTTCCCAGTTCACCCGAACTACACGTTTGGGCTTACCAGGTCTATCCAGAGGCTTCCCCCGCCACTCGACCCAACTCACCACCAGATGGTGATCAGTTGACAACTCCGCCCCTCTCTTTACCCGAGTGTCCAAAACATACGGCCTCAGGTCCGATGATACGATAATGAAATCGATCATGGACCTTCTGCCTAGGGTGCTCTGGTACCACGTACACTTATGAGCATCCTTATGTTCGAACATGGTGTTTGTTATGGCCAATCCATGACTAGCACAGAAGTCCAGTAACAAACCACCACTCCGGTTCAGATCAGGGGGGCCGTTCCTCCCAATCACGCCCCTCCAAGTGTCTCCATCGTTGCCCACATGTGCGTTGAAATCTCCCAGCAAGATTAAAGAGTCCCCTTCAGGAGCCCCATACAGGACTCTTTCCAGGGTCTCCAAGAAGGCCGTGTACTCTGAACTGTTGTTTGGTGCATAAGCACACACAACAGTCAGAGTTTTCCCCCCCATAACCCGCAGGCGTAGGGAGGCGACCCTCTCGTCCACTGGGGTAGACTCCAACAAAGAAGCACCCAACCGGGGACTTGTGAGTATCCCCACACCCGCCCGGCGCCTCACACCTTGAGCAACTCCGGAGAAGAATAGAGTCCAACCCCTATCCAGAAGTAAGGTTCCAGAGCCGACGCTGTGCGTAGAGGTGAGCCCAACCAGATCCAACTGGTACCGCTCCACCTCCCGCACAAGCTCCGGCTCCTTCCCCCCCAGAGAGGTGACGTTCCACGTCCCCAAAGCCAGCTTCTGTCGCCCGGGTCTGGTCCGTCGAGACCCTCTGCTTTCACTGCCACCCTTTTGGCAGCGCACCCGACCCCATCGCTGTTTCCCGTAGGTGGTGGGCCCGCGGGACGGGGAAGCGGAGGTGTTGTCCACGTTGCCTTTTCGGGCTGTGCCCGGCCGGGCTCCGTGGCAAGCCCGGCCACCAGACGCTCGCCGACGAGTCCTCCTTCTGGGCCTGGCTCCAGAAGGGGACCCCGGGCTTCCTCCGGGCCGGGTATCCTCACTTCTTTGTTCGTCTTTCATGAGGTCTTTTTGAACCAATCTTAGTCTGGCCCCTTGCCTGAGACCAATTTGCCATGGGAGACCCTACCAGGAACACAAGGTTCCAGACAACACAGCCCCCAGGTTCATCAGGGCACACAAACCTCTCTACCACGGTAAGGTGCTGGTTCTTCAGAGAGGTCTCTCTTTTCCTCCGTATCCAAATCTCTAAAAAACGGGGCTACAACGGAGCTGATCCAGATTTGCTTCCGATATGACGTAATATCGGAAATGTAGGCTGGCTTCACACCCACGGCTCTATCAGAAACGTTGCTATCAGAAACAATGCCCGACTGTTTTGGACGTAATAGAGAGGCGAAGTCCCTCCCCCTCCGGTTGAGCTCATGGGACCCCGGAAGCGGAAAAATATACATTGAAGTCAGTGGAGAGATAAACTTTATCTTTTGATCCCGTTTGAATTGTGCCACGAATGACACATATGATGTTTGTCAATCTTAAACAATCATTTCCATGTCAAAAAAGTCACAGTTTGTCGTAAAACTGTTGAAATATAAGACTATGAAAAATACGCAACTAGAAAGACTACAAATCCCAGAGTCGCGTAAGTGATATCACCATTGTTTTCCTCCACTAAGAGATAGCTCAAATCAGCGCCATATAGATAATATAAGATAAGATAACTTTAACAAGATGCCTGTGTGCTTAGTACCAGGTTGTTATCATACCAGCAATGGGTCTTGCTCGTTCTTTCGCTTCCCGTCTGATGAAAGGAACAGGAGTGGCTGGCTGGATCAAGTTAGCTACCTAGCTAGTAGCTAGCACGTTAGTTAGCATTACAGCCGTGTCATTTTTATTAGCCTTAACATGAAGTAACATTAAGTAACCCAACATGTTAAACAGTAAGAGTAGTAGTCATATTTCGTGAACCCTTTGAAGAGTACTGTCACACCTGTGTGATCATTCTATAATACACACTTAAGCCCGGGGGAGAAATGCTAACGCTAGCTATAGCGTCTACGATCTTTTCTACTTCACGCTATCTGCACAAATGGTTGACATTAAACATTAAAAATACCAGGCAGTTCAGAGAGAATCAGAGGAAGGAAGGCAGGGAGCTTTGCATGACATTCTTCTGGACGTGTTTCATTGTGGTGATAGTGAGTGTAGTCAATCCTTTTGTTGACAAGACAGTAGTGACGGCCATCTTGGTGACGTGTGTTGTTCTGCGAGACCAGAGATGTAGTTCACTGAGCAGTTTCACACAAAAAAAAGTGTACCTTCACAGTTTTACGACACATTTTTATTTTTTTGACTTGCAAAATGTTCTTTTAAATTGACAAACATCATGTAATTCGTGGCACAATTCAAATGGGATCAAAAGATAACGTTTATCTCTCCATTGACTTCAATGTATATTTTTCCACTTCCGGGGTCCCATGGGCTCCCTCGGAAGGGGAGGGACTTCGCCTCTCTATATGGTCGGTGTTTACATTAGCATCGCTAACACTCAGAGCTAACCTGTACTGCACAGAGCATGTGTGTGAAGAAGCAGGAAATAAAAAGGAACTCACCTTGTGGTATAACCGGCAAGAGAGAAAGCCTTTGAGCTCCATACTGTTTCAGAAATAATCCTTGATAATCCATGATATGGCGTTTCATCACGGCAGTATCTGCCGGTAGAATCTCCCGCATGAGCTCAGCGCCCTCCTTTTTTTTTTTAACCTGTTAAACCCCATCCGCCCGCCGGCGGGGGGAAAAACGCATCATCTGCAGGAAACAGCGTCTGAGGGCTTCTTAATATTTAATAAACTAGGAATGTTTCATATCCATGTAACGGGAAGAAACTCAGCTAACTGATGATATGAACCATTTTTAGCAAAAGAAAACACAAGACTAACGCTGAGCCTCTGAATTAGCCCTGAGCGGAAAAAAATCTGACGCCGTTAGCACAGAACTCACGGTATAAAACCCTTATTACTTATCGTAAATGCAAATCCAACCCAGCGATTAGCATCGTGAGATTACACAGAATCTGTATCATCACTCCATGATCAGAACTCGCGAAATGAGAAACAAAAACAGACATCACAACACGTGGCATTAGGTAGCAAACACGGCAATATGGCTCACCTTTGTCGTTGTCTGATCAAAAGTTGTCTTCAATGGCATTAAAACGATAAAAACGCTGCTGAAGGTCAATCCAATTTGTCTGTGTCACTTTGAAATGACTTCTGATAATCCATCAGCAATAAACCTAGTTTTAAGTTTTCAGATTTCAGAGCGTACTGTAAGATAGGTTTCGCTTTGGGAAAACTGCGTGCGCATAGCCCCCACTTCTCAATGGTAACGTTGGCGTGTATGTGGAAGTTCCCCTTCGATTCTATTGGCTCTAACGGTTCAAAAGAGTCAATCATCAAAATCGACCAATGGGTTCCAGAGAAACGGCAAAAACGCCCATTTCCACCCAAATTCCTGACACAGGAAGTGAAATAGAGGGATATGAGGCATGGCTAGAATGGGTGATCTGTTTGGTATTTTGAGCAAAACACTTCATAGACATGTTTTTAATATATTTTTATATATCTGAGACCTATGCTATTGCCTAAAAATAGCATGATAGGTGACCTTTAAGTACAAATCACATACACTTTCACATTTTCAAATATTGGTGTTATGCTCTTTATTGAGTCTTGACCTACCACTCTACAGGGTAAATGTTCCTACTATCCTGTATATACTGTAAGCCTTTTACTTTATCTTTATTTAATCTCTCTTCAAAAAGTGAAGTCTATTCTGGCAAACTACCTCTTGTCTTCTTTTTGAATAATAGGGGCACACAATTAGCGAGGATAATGCATATTCTTATGTTTGTGTAGATTAACAACTTTGTTATGATGTAACTTAAAATAAAAGTATGAGCATTGCTTTTGCTTCTCTCTGTATTTGACATTTAACAAATACTTCAGACCATCCTGATGCATGCACTGAGCATGTGTCTCTTGTGCAATGCAACACTGAAGAAGTTTCCACGCAAACTATGTGTTTATTTGTCCAAGGGTCTGACCCCTGCTCATCTATTCTGTCATCGAAAAACCAAAATACTGTCTTTTCTGTAAAGAATATAAGGTTAGCTTTGGAGGTGGAGAGGGTTGTTGGCAAGTTAAAGATGGAGGAGGGGGTGTGTAGATCATTGTGTGTGTATGAATGTGTGTGTGTGTGTGTACATGATTGGCACCATTACTCTGATGCCTGGAAGCTTGGAGGTGAAAAGGGAAGACATTTGTACTCGTTGCTTATTTCACATTTGCCTAATTGATTTAAACAAGTCTAATGCCAGCCTTCTGTAGGTGTGCGAGGTGTTAGCACATTAGGCTTGATTTGAAATGCAGCGCACACATCCCGCTCGTAAACAGGGAAGAGTAAGTGAATTTCATTTTAATTGTTGCTGTCGACAGGGTGCAAGATCATCGCGGGTGATTATATATGCACATATGTAAATTTTCATATTTAAAAGGATCAATTAGAGTGACGTTGTCTTGGTGGCAATTAAAAGGTCTGCTGTTTTTCTGCGTCTCTCAAAGGTTAATGAATATCCCAATGCCTGTGAGTTATGAGACTCGCATACAAGTGGAAAATTGCATGAAAAACATACCACACATCATGTCATACACAAACACTGACTGCAGTGTCTGCCACTTGCATCGGCTACCATTTCACCAAAAGCAAACAACTTGTGACTGAGATTATAGACTTGTCAAAGTTGCTTTATTGTGATACATTACAGAATTCCCCTTTTTTCTCCTCTGCTCCCATTTCCTCTCTTCAGATTCAAGAGCCTCACCAAGGCACAACATAAAGAACTCCCTTCTTCATTACCTTCTAAAAAACATTAATAGCTAAAGCTTACGTCGCATTAAAGACACGTTTGTTTTCCAACGCAATAAATGTCTGAACTTTGATTTCTTTTTTATTTAATATTTCTATAAATCCATTTTATTTGATAATAACCTGAGTTATTTCTGCTAAGCACACACGGGGCTCTGAGTTCTTAGCACCTAAACTAAATGTGTAATTTGATGGAATTTGGAGTTAATAAAAATTGCAATGCAACATGGCATGTGAAACGCAGTTGTGCGTCAGCCAGAAAGTCAAAAAAAAAGAGAAAAAACTAAAGAGGACTGAGTGTTGACAGGTCTATAAAAGCTGATAATATAAACGGCGGGCACTGAAGCGGCCTCTCTTTTAAAGAGTTAAAAGCTGTATATTTATTGCCTCATTAAAGTGTAAAAAAAAAAAATTCACAAAGCTGTCTTCCTTCAGAAGGTAAGGCTGAGCTGAAGTAAATATCACCTTTCTCTTTCTCTCTTTTCCCCTCTCCGTGTCTTTATAAAACAAATTGTTTCTTTCCACCTTTTCCTTTCTGCCCTCGTTCTGCGCGGCTTGTTTGGTAATAAGAAACAGGTCGCTCTATTGGTTTGTTTTTGTTTCTTTAGTAAGGCTGTAATTTAGGACTCATGTTCAGTGTCTCTCCACTCCGCTGGCTGCAGAGGCTTAGAGGGTTCAGGCAGAGGAACATAAGTGAGAAGAAAAGGCTTTCCTCTGAATACACAGCCTTTCCTTCTGCCATGTGGCATTCAACACTGATTTAGAGTTGAGGGACTTAAGTCTCAATCAGAGCAGAATTGGGTTCTGGAGATTGACGTTGACATTTTGTCACAAACAGTCACGGAATTTCTTTCTTTCCTAAATCAAATAATTAGTAATGTAAAGGAAACACATGCTGTTTGTTAAGATCTGACTCACAAGGCTTTGTACACGTCTTTATTAGAGCTAAGTAAAAGAGGAAGTAGTATTTTTGATAATTGTTCGTTACAAAAACATAAAGAGAGGAGAATATTTAGGGGATTTTAATGAAGGTGAAAACCTTATACATGGTTAATGTCATTAGCCTTAAAAATGAGCTGTAATCTGTAAAACCTAAACAGAAGTGTCTTTTATTGTAAATAATTTGTACTATTTGGAGGATAAGTATAGTTGATTTGTTGCCTCTATTGCTTGTATATTTTTGGTTGAATTGTCTATACGTTACATACATAAACACAGTTAATCAGTAGCTTTTAACTACATAAAAGATTCAAGTACTGTAATTGTTTTAACCACAATTTTGAAGTACTACTTGAGTGCATGTTATGTAACTTATATAAGAGCAGCAACGTTAAGACATTAACATAATTGCCAACTATTCTTTTACTAATGATTTTTGATTGACAGAACAAAACACTTAAAGTCCCCTGATGTAAATGGACAGTTTTCACATATGGAAATAGGGCTGTCAAATGCTACTTTTCGTCAGTGTATTGTTATTAAAACGGCATATTTTCTCTTTTTGTCTGTCTCAGAGGATGTGAAGGCGGTCTTCAGCCAGACCACCATCCACCAGCACATCCCCTTTAACTGGGACTGTGATTTCATCCGGATGCACTTTGGCAGCGAGAGGGCGAAGCGGCTCAGCTACGGAGAGTTCACCCAGTTTCTCCTGGTAGGTTTCATGTTGATCACCTGCTCTCCTCAACGCTCACATGACCCCACCCTGATGACATGAAATCCCATTCTTTGCTTTCCTCTTCCTGTGTCTTCTGTCTGTTCAGTTAAACGTATGCACACTGCCTTGTGACCAATAAATGATAGTCAACAAATCTCATGACAAGCCCTTGAATTTAATTGAAAATGTATAAATAGATATAGTGTACATAGATATTGGTCCTTGCAACTGGTAGAAGAACGGTTCTCATATTTAAAGGTCTTAGGTGTTATAACGATAATTCAACTTGATCTGTCTCTCAAACGATGCCATTTTGGGTCGTTACATTTGAGGGGATTGGAGCCTTTTAAAAAATCCTTGAATTTGATGTTCAAAAAGATATTAGAAACCTGAAATCAGTTTCAACCAATGAACGTGCCTGTACACATGGCCTTATCCCCATATAATATTTTTACAATCATGTCATCTAACTTTATTGTTGGATATGTGTCTAACCTTGGCCAGACACCCCAGTTTTTCCCAACTCCTCTCAAACACAGCGCTCCATATTGAGCAGATTAGTCATTAATGAAACACTGAGGTTATATATTTGGGACATTTTTGGCATTTGTTTTTCATTAACTGACGTACACCTAGCTTTACTTCTACTCTTAAGCAGGTAGAGACGCAGTTCTACCTCCATAAATAGTAACGCTGGAATATTCCTTGTGTATTTGTGGTGTGTGAGCCATTTTCCAATAAGATGTCTAGACTTAAATCAGGCCTAAGCAGAGAGAGGTGGTGGTGGGGGGGGAACGAGTGCCTGAGCAGTGCCAAGTTTGCATCCACACTCACCATGTATCTGAATGAGCTTTTTATATTACACTTAACTTAGACCAGATGGCTTACACACAGTGGGCCGCAGCACAAGGATATTGGGACATTGTTATGTGTTTGCGTCTTTGTGCATGCATGTGTGTCTTTACATACGTGTGGTTCTGCATGTTAACCTTACTTATCTCCTTACCATAGTGTGAGCACGCATGCTTTGTGCATCTGTGTTTATGTCGATGTTTGTGAGGTTTTGTGTGTGTGTGTGTGTGTGTTTGTGTGTGCGTGCATACAAGTCTGTGGTGCTGTGGCCAGTAGACGCTGTACTTTGCATTGACAGCGTGCCCAGTCCCCCCCCCACTCCTCCCCCAGTCAGTCACTCAGTGGTTTGCAGCTCCTCACAGCAGCAAGCCTGCAGCCAGTTGCACTCATTGCTCAATATGAAATTCACATGTTCTGCTCTCTGTATTTGATAATATCTCACAGCTTTTGATTTATACCTTAATGAATCAAGAAGTCGATATTCAATTAAAATGTCAAGCTATTTCATATTCAACACTGCATTTATTTCAAGTACATATCATACTGCTTTTCATTTTTTACTTGCTTCAAAATAATATAATATGATAAATATTTAATTTTGATGCATTCATGCATATTCCATTTTTTTTTTTTACAGTAATATCATTGTGATAACTGACTGCAATTACAGTACTTCTGCACAGGTGAAATGCAGGTATTGGCTGACTCAGTGTTATCAGTGACTCCAGTGATTGATGACAGGGCAATTAGGAAAATGGATTCTGGTTCAACATTTCCTGAACCAGAATTTAAATCTGTGCAATTACAACATACTTTGTGATTGCACTAATACCTGCCGCTGTTATGATACTTTTGTAAAAGCATTTGTAAATGTCAGCTGGGAAGAAGAAGTATCCTGTGCAGCTATAAAAGTTGTAGAGTTGTGATAACCAACACACCATATTCTGAATATTTGACAGGGTTTTTTTCCCCGCAGCTTTCCCCCCCCATAAGAATGTTCCCATCCTTTATTTCCTCCTCATCCTGCCATACATGCATGTGTTTATTGTGTTTTTCTGCCATTGTAACCACGCCACTGCCAGATGCTCACAAGATGGGATTATCGGGGAAAACGTTTGCGCCGCATATTTCTCACAAGGGCTCTCTCTGGCCAATTACTGTCTTGATGGAAGCCAGAGATTCTCACCAATTACATGCATTTTTCCCATCTCACGCGTGGACGCCGGCCAAGGCTTAGCTCGCACTGTCAGCGTGGTGTTGTCTCTGGCAATGGTATTACCGTTGTCCAGAGAAGTGGCACATAGTAGCCCATATTATAAATCCTGGCAAAAAAAAACGGAGGGGACTCCACATGTCCCACTTCTTTCCTAAGCACTAAAAAAAAAAAAAGGAAAAAGGGAATTGTTGGCATTGCTCACATTTTAAAAGTCCCAATTATATGTTTGACTCTCGCAAGAATCAGTGGCAGCCCTTGACATCACTAGAGGACTCATTGGCACATGTAAATGGGCAGTTGTGCTTCTCCTTGTATAGCTTGAGCCCTGTGCTGATGACAAGTACATATTAGAAAAGATATATATATATATATATATACAACCTTGCTCCACTCATATCTACTTTTTAAGTTTTGATGAGAGACGGAAAGTATCGCAGCCATTGAAAACAAACAGAGATGGCCTGTCATGTGTTTTTTATTCTCATCCAAGGACAATTAAAGTGACTGCAAATGCCTCAGCGGTCTCTGGTAGGCTGTCCTAAGCCCAGAGCTTTATGTCTCCTGCCTCCCAAATAAAAACCATGTCCCTGAAACTCTCAAGCTAAGGTTTTAAGAGGCTGAAACTATAAACTGCTCCTTCCCTGAACCACAGTTGTTTTGTTGCTCTGTGTGGTTGGTGTGTGGCTTTTCAGACTTTTGACTTGTCCAGAGAAACAAGATTTCATTTTTTTCCCCCCTCTCATTTACAGATGGAAACAAAGATAAATGCTTACCCTTATTTTTGCATGCAAGCAGAACATTTTCACTTTTTTGTTTTGCTTTTAATTCCAATATTCAGATCTCCTCTTCCAATCCTCCTCCCAGTTTATTCCAAAGTGTTTTGACCTACTCGCAACCGACCGGAGAAGTGAGTCATGACTCTCAGGATGCTGACACCAAAACATCTCACCTTATTTATCTCGAGAGTGTTTACATGTGTCAATCTCTCTTCGTTTCCTCGCCTTCCACTTACTTATACACTCTGCTGAGCCCCTGCTGTGCTCATAGGTGATACTGACACATGGCTGCTACATTTGCTGTTTTGCAAATCTTGGCTCTTTTGTTGCGATGTCTATTCTTACTCCCCTCCGGTCTCCACTCAGCTTTGTGTAAATGTCACTCTTCCCCAGTCGTTTCTCTTGGGCGCCGCAGATTTAGAGTTCGATCAGTTATGCTGTCAGTGAAATATCACTCAAATTCAACACAACAATAAGTCATAGCCTCATAGGGTTTTTTGTTGTGGTAATACCACTTTTTATAGTTCCTTTTTATAACAAAAACATTTGAATCAATCAATTGAATAATGCCATGAATGTTCAAGATGTAATCGTCCTTTCAGCACTTTTGTCCGACGTGTGTGGCTCTCCATTATTCTTGGACACATTTATAATAATAGTTTATTCTGAACTGAATTATTAAGTTACTTAATGTACTGCCGGTACTTACTTTGAGAAATGTCATTTATATTTGTATTTGAAAGTTTCTGCATCTACTCAAATGTTGACATAATTCATTCTTGTTATATATATTCCTATTAGATGTATATCTTTTTTTGTTTTAGGACATTTCTAAGTGTGTGTTATAAAATCAGTCAATACAACATAATACTTCAGTGGAAATTAGACTTTTTAAATAGAGAGATATTCATAGTTTTTCACAATTATTCAATACATAATTTGGTCTATAAAATACCAGAAAAAAATGGCCATTTCTCATTTTGTTGACATTCAAATGGCTTGCTTTATCCATACATCAGTCACTACTACAGAACAAAAAGAAAAGCCACAAACCTTCATCTTTGAGAAGCTAAAAACAGTGGATCTACTCATTTTTGTTAATTTTCCGTCAATTAGATAATTGACCATATTCATTTCAGCATATTCATTTCAGCTCTACATATATGTGGGGAATTAAGGGAAGCTCTTGCATTAATGTTTCTGTTGACTGAACACAATACGTCTTTAAAATAAATTAAGCTTAAATCTGATATTTAATTGGTCAAAGAAAACTCATAAATAACAATTGAAGAAAAATAACTTTTGACATTTCTGCCTCATTGATTTCTGGAGTAAAGGTTATGACACGTAGGAAGTGAGTCAACAGCCAAAGCGACTAGTTTTAGCTCGCTGCTCCTAAGCTTACGGCTTGAGCCTTTTCCAATGACTCGTTGTGGATTATTATTGTTCTGATATCCCGGTCTTCAGCTGTAACCAAGTTATTTGTTGTGAGATGGAGGAAGCATTGGTGGTTTGTTTGCAGCCGCTCTCTGTAGACTTGTGGTTGCAGGTACTGATAATGGCTGCTAATTTCAAAGGCCTTATGGGATGTGTCCCCACCGCAGCCTGCTGTTGTCCCTGTGGACCTTTTGTGTGTGTGTGTGCAAGAAGACATACAAAGTGAGCAGTTGGGTGATTAGCTGTCTTACCTGTGTGTGCACGTCTGTGTGTGCACGTCTGTGTGTGCACGTCTGTGTGTGTGTGTATGTTTGTACGTTTTCCCTCAAGTGGCTTTAATGGGGATTTGGGGAGGGTGTGAAAAGCCCAAGCGACACCTCACAGTAGGCGAGCCGCTGTGGGGAGAGGAGGCGAGCGTGAAGCCCCGGCCAAACACTGGCTCCCCCCCCGTAACTGAGAGGGGGAGACGGCACCAGGGGGCCCATCGAAGCAAAACGCTGTGTTTTTATACAAACGTGTTTATACGAGTGAGTTTATGTGGATTTTAAATTTATGAAGGCATCTTTAAGAGGTGTATGACCCACATATGTGTCCAATAATACGAGTTAACTCCTATGATCTAACTTCCCTCCACTCTTCTCCACACGCCCTCCCGCAGGAGATGCAGCTGGAACATGCGCGGCAGGCTTTCATCCAGCGGGACAAGGACCACAGCGGCTCCATCTCGGCCCTGGACTTCAGGGACATCATGGTCACCATCCGGCCACACATCCTCACGTCCTTCGTGGAGCAATGCCTCGTGGCGGTGGGTTTTTGTTTGGCTCTGCGGGTCTCTCTTCCATTTGTTTGTAGCGTCGTCCACACCTGGGAGTAACGATACTTCAGAGAATATTGTACACATTGTGGGTTTTGTATTTAGCAGCAACTCATTGATTCATTACTGCAAGACTGTCATCGTTTCATTTAACTGTGTAGCTGTGTTGCTACAGCTACCTCTATATTCATCATGTGTTGTGATATAATATAATTCCGATATTTGCATAAAAATGTTTGTATGAGAAAAAGTAAAAAGATGCACACTTCATACACAAACACAATGTTTACACGTGTGTCCACATACTTCATAAGTGACGTTTGCCTCTGATGCTGTTGCTAATGCCAGCTAGGAAGGAAAGAGACCTAACATGACTCGAGTCTCCTTAAAAGGGTAAAAGGCAAGACTGTTTTTTTCCATCTCACTCCCTTGTCTTTTTCTGTATTCCCTGCATTCGTTTCTTTCTCTCACACCCCCACAACCAAACACTGTGGCTTTCTCTTTCCCTCCAGCTGTCCATCTCTCGTTTCTTCCTCTTCCTCTTCTACCTTTCTCTGTCACCTCTCATCCGTCCTCTCTTTTTCTCCCCCCCCCCTCCCTTCATTTCTTCTCTTTCTCAAACCGCCCCTCTCTCTCTCTCCCTCACTCCCCCGTGTCTCTGTCTCTCTCCCAACGTGTCATTAAGTCTAACCTCTCTGGCAG
>CALSBZ010041573.1:0-11186 GCA_943591055.1 Gobionotothen gibberifrons
GGATAGTATACATAATAATTACTAACATTATTCAAATGGGAGACATGTGACAATTATAATTGGTAATCAAGTCCATGCTGTTGCAGTTCATGCATGTGTAGTTTTCCTTCTTCTTTTCTGTGTACGAGTCATAAGTCAGTTAGGCGAAAAGGTACCACCACCTAGGCTCGGTCAAAAATAATCCTTGTGTTCTGTCAGTCGAAAAGAGTCAATATTGTGGTAAAGATGTCACAGAGGTACATCAGCAACTCTTTCTCCATTTTCAGCCTCTTGTAGTAGACAGATCTTAGTTATTGGCCGATTGAAGCAGCTGGTCTTTGTTTTAATGCGTACCTGACGCACAAATCCTCTTTTGTCTGGAAACGTTTGCAGAACTTTTCCCATGACCCAGGAATTACGAGGTGCTGTGTTGTCTACTATGAGCACTATATCACCTGGGATGAGGTTGCGCTTCACTCTTGACCATCTCTAACGTTCCTGCAGTTGGGGCAAGTATTCTTTGACCCACCTTTTCCAGAGCAAGTCCGACATGTACTGAACCTGCTTCCAGCACCTGCAGGCATAAATGTCCGCCTTTTGAAAGTCTCCTGGTGGTAAAGAAGGTAAGGTTTTTAACTGCAACAGGTGATTTGGTGTCAATGCCTCCAAGTCGTTAGGATCCGTAGATGCTTTAGTAATTGGCCGGCTATTGATGATAGCTTCTGCTTCACAAACGGTGTGAAGGCCTTCTTCGTCCAGGTTTTGCACATTCAAAGTGGAGTTGAGGACTTTCCGCACTGACCTGATTACCCTCTCCCAAGCACCTCCATGGTGAGAGCCAGTAGGAGGGTTAAAAGTCCATTTGATTCCTTTCTGAAGAAGCACATCATTGATCTTTGACTGATTCCATTGTTCAATGGCTGTTCTCAGCGCACGCTCTGCTCCAATGAAGTTTGTCCCATTATCAGAACGCAGTTCCAAAACTTGACCCCGTCTTGCTATAAAGCGTCTGAGCAGTGGCGAGCCTACGATATTAAAAAAAAAAATATTTGAAAACATTAATATTTTTTTTTTATATATTTTTTTTGTTAAATGTTTTATTAGTTTTACCTAAATAACTTGATTTAATTGTATTTAAAATAACATTTCCAAAAAATCGAATCTGCCTGTTCAGTTTCTGTTGGAATGTGAAGGGTTAAATGCCGTCTCTGCGAGATGTACCGTAACTGTGAAGACGGGAGAGCTTGTTGGTCCCTCTGTAGATTCACAGAGGGCCCGCTATAGTAACTCAATGAGAGAGTAATGTCAAATGACAGAACAATTGACCAATCATATCTTCCCTCTATTGGGGGGAAGATAGGAAGGGCTTTATTTTCACGGACTTTATGACAAGTTCCGCCTGCTGTGAGGTCCATGCAAGAGCTGCAGTGACGCGTCCTAAAACCCGGAAGTAAGCTGCGCTCGGGTTCCCTCAACAGAAAGCAATGGGATTTCTCCATAGGATTTTGGAAAATAGCTGGAAATAAGGTCTGTGGAAAACGAACCTGTTAGATAAATGCACGTTTTGTTCAGCCGGATAATATCCACATGTCTACCCTACTTTTATAATTTTCGAATCATAAATCTAATCGTTATAGATTTATGATTAGCATAAGTTCGTTCATGATGGCTCACTTCAGTGATAGTGATGACATCGTTGCGAAATTATTAACCGAGTCATTTTCAAGATTGAGTTACAATGACACAACTCTAATCCACTTATTTTGGAATGTGACCTGCTGTTTCTACACTCCCAAGATTCCTGACATGTGATGAATTTAAACTCATAGCTGCTCCTCATGACACTGCTGTTTCTACACTCCCAAGATTCTACACTCCCAAGATTCCTGACATGTGATGAATGTAAGTGTAGATGTACAGTACCTTGAACAGAGAGAAGGAAGACAACTAATCCACCCGCTGCTGAAGTTAAACTCATAGCTGCTCCTCATGACACGATCACTATTGCGGTAAGCGTGTTGTCACTTCCGGGCTATCCTGTATGTTTCCTGTGTGCTTGCTCTGCTGCTGATAGCTTATATTATCTTAAATTTTACTCGATCGTTTTTACAATTCTTGATCACGGCAGCTACCTGACGTTATAATCACACGTTACTACAGCTTAAGCAATCACAACTCTCTTTCTCTTAGCGACTGTAACTCCACAGTTGCTTACACTTCTTTCGGTTTTGCTAACGGTAGCTACTTTACCTTGATAGCTAATCATGGCTACTTCCCCACCCTCGAGTGCTACTTCCTGCTCTATCTGTCTTATGTTTGGCTATTTCCCTTCCTCCTTTAATGGCATCGATAAGCCTATGTGTGTTAAATGTAGTACAGTTGCTAGGTTGGAGGCGGGAATTATAGCCATAGAAGCCCGGCTCCGCATTTTAGAAAGTAACTCAGCTACATTAAAACCCATGCTAGCCGGTATAGACCGGCAAGAGGCAGCTTGTACTAGCCGTCCCCCCGGCAACTCCCGAGCAGCTAGGAGACTGGGTGACTGTTCAGAAGGGGCATAAAGCGAGACTCGCAAGTCCCCACAAACCCGTTCACGTATCTAACAGATATCTCCCACTTAGTGAGACACCCGCTGAGAAGCCAACTCTGGTTATTGGTAGCTCTATTATGAGACACGTGAATTTAGATACTAAAGCCTCCACAGTTACATGCATTCCGGGGGCCAGAGCGGGCGACATTAAGGCGCATCTTAAACTGCTGGCTAAGAATAAACGTAAATACAACAAGATTATTATTCACGTTGGTGGTAATGATGTTCGTTTACGCCAATCAGAATGCACCAAAGATAATGTGGCGTCGGTGTGTAGATATGCTAAAACAATGTCGGACAGTGTAATTTTCTCTGGTCCCCTCCCCAATCTGATCAATGACGACATGTATAGCCGCATGTCATCATGTCAGCGCTGGTTGTCTTGGTGGTGCCCAGCAAATAATGTGGGCTTCATAAATAATTGAATACTTTGGAAGGTGCAGATCTTATCTCAGCAAATATTTCAGAGTTTTGTGGACTTAATCCATGACATACTGGAGTTGAGATTAGGAGGCGGAGTCGCAGTTGTATATGCTTCTCTGCACTCTCTCCAATAAAATACCCAATATTAACGGTGTGTGCGTCTGCCCAAGGACAATTTAAAGTAAAACCTAATAGAGGTGTCACACATAATAACTTAATAAAAGTAAATGTAACAACTACTACAGTGCAACAAAACAGGAAGATTAAATGTGGACTCTTAAACATAAGATCTTTAGCATCTAAAGCAATATTGATAAATGATTTAATATCTGATTATAATATTGATATATGCTGTCTCACTGAAACTTCGTTGAGACATGAAGAATATGTCAGCATAAATGAGGCCACTCCACCCAGCCATATTAATACTCATATTGCTCGAGACACAGGCCGAGGAGGTGGAGTTGCAGCAATCTTTGACTCAAATGTACTTATCAATACTAAACCAAAATTAAATTATACCTCCTTTGAAAGTCTTGTTTTTAGTCTTACGCATCCGACCTGGAAAACTCTGCAGCCAATCTTATTTGTTACAGTGTACCGTCCACCAGGTCCTTATTCAGAATTCTTATCAGAATTCTCTGAGTTTTTATCAACTTTGGTACTTAAAACAGATACAGTAATTATCGTAGGTGACTTTAATATTCATGTTGACGATGATAAAAAATAGCCTTACTGTTGCATTTAACTCTCTATTAGATTCTATTGGTTTCCATCAGAGTGTAAATAAACCAACCCACTGTTATAATCACACTCTCGACCTTGTTCTGACTTATGGTATTGAAATTGAGCAACTATCAGTCGAACCGCATAATCCTGCTTTATCCGACCATTTTCTGGTAACTTTTGAAGTACTATTACTAGACTACAAAGCATTAGTCAAAAGCTCTTGCGGCAGAAATCTATCTGTTAGTGCTATAGCCAAATTTAAGGAAGAGATTCCACCAATACTTAACTCGATAGCATGTCTGCATCTAAGGGAGGAAACTTATACAAAATGTACACCACCCCAAATTGATCATGTTGTTGATAGCGCTACAGATGCACTGCGAATAAAATTGGACTCTGTTGCTCCTATGAAAAAGAAGAAAATAAAACAACATAGACTAGCTCCATGGCATAATGCCGAAACCCGCAAAATAAAGCAAAAGTCGAGACAACTTGAAAGGATATGGCGTTCCACTAAACTTGAAGAATCTCGTTTAATTTGGCATATTACTCTAAATGAATATAAGAAAGCACTGCGTAAAGCGAGAGCAGCGTACTACTCTTCATTAATAGATGAGAATAAGAATAATGCAAGATTTCTTTTCAGCACTGTAGCCAGGCTGACAGAGAGCCACAGCTCGATTGAGCCTTCTATTCCCATAGCACTCAGTAGCAATGATTTTATGTGCTTTTTTAACGATAAAATTGCTACTCTTAGAAACAAAATCCATGAACTTTTGCCTTTGACCAGTATAGTGTTATCAACAGCTCCCGGAGATGTGGGTTCTGATGTTACACTGGATGGTGGGCTGGAATGCTTTTCAGCCATAAACCTTGAACAATTAAATTCAATGATTCTCTCTTCTAAACCATCAACGTGTATCTTAGACCCGATTCCAACTAAGCTGTTAAAGGAAGTTTTTCCATGAATTAGCACTTCTTTATTAAATATTATGAATATGTCTTTATTATCAGGTTATGTTCCACAATCATTCAAAGTAGCAATGATAAAACCGCTTCTTAAAAAGCACAACCTCGATCCAGAGGTTTTAGCCAACTATAGACCTATTTCTACTCTCCCATTCCTCTCAAAGATTCTTGAGAAAGCGGCCGCAAAACAGTTATGCGATTACTTAAAAAACAATGATTTATTTGAAGATTTTCAGTCTGGCTTTAGAACACATCATAGCACAGAGACAGCCCTGGTTAAAGTCACAAATGACCTTCTAATAGCCTCTGACAAGGGACTTGTCTCTATTCTTGTTTTGCTCGATCTCAGTGCTGCATTTGATACTATCGACCATGATATCCTATTGCAAAGACTCGGGCACTTAGTTGGCATAAAGGGAACTGCGTTAGACTGGTTTAGGTCCTATTTATCTGAACACTCTCAGTTTGTGTGTGTCAACGATGAATCTTCCATGCAAACCAAAGTTAGCCATGGAGTGCCACAGGGCTCAGTGCTTGGACCTATTTTGTTCACACTATATATGCTTCCCTTAGGCAATATTATAAGGAATCATTCTGTAAATTTCCACTGTTACGCGGATGATACTCAACTATATTTATCCATCAAGCCTGATGAAACTAATCATCTAAATAAAATTCAAGACTGCCTCAAGGACTTAAAAACGTGGATGACCTTAAACTTTTTGATGTTAAACACGGATAAAACTGAAGTTATTGTACTCGGCCCAAAGAATCTACGAAACAAACTATCTAAAGATATACTAACTATGGATGGCATTAATTTGGCCTCCAGTGAGACTGTAAGGAATCTTGGTGTTATATTTGATCAGGATTTATCCTTTAATGCCCACATAAAATCAATCTCAAGGACCGCCTACTTCCATCTACGCAACATTGCCAAAATTAGGCATATCTTGCCTCAAAACGATGCAGAGAAATGAGTCCATGCATTTGTTACTTCAAGGCTGGACTCCTTGTTGTCAGGGTGTACCAAGAAGTCAGCTGATTCAAAATGCTGCAGCACGTGTACCAGAGGTGTGGACTCGAGTCACATGACTTGGACTCGAATCAGACTCGAGTCATCAATTTGATGACTTGAGACTCGACTTGACACAATCACAAAACACTTGCGACTCGACTTGGACTTGAACACCAAAGACTCGGGACTTGACTTGGACTTGAGCCCTCTGACTTGAGGTGACTTGATGATTTAATGCAGAGCTCTCCAACACGCCGATCGCGAGATGCCGCTCGAAGAGCAGACTCCCGTCGGGGAGAGCAGAATCTCCAGCTGCTTCTACTCTTGCAGGCAGGGGCGGGACTTTATTTAGCTGGGCCACCATGCGGCCAATCATATGCGAGGACACACTAGGATCATACCATTATGTGAAAGAAGGGTGGGGGGGCAGAGCAGGTGTAGTGGTATAGGCCAGCTGCACAGAGCGACGGGGAGACGGATTTAAATGCAAGCGCGTCGGAAAAAGTCAAGAAATTAGCGAAAACCGAAAAAGAAGCAGCATCTGGCTGCATTTCAGTGATATTGGAGAAAGCAAAGCTGAGTGCAGGATTTGTACAATGAAAATAATCTTCAGAGCAGGTAACCACTCAGGATTTATTGTCAGAGGTGGGAGAAGTTCAGATCTTGTACTTGAGTAAAAGTACCAGAGTGTAGGAATACTCGGTTACAATAACAAGTCCTGCATTCAAAATGTTACAAGTAAAAGTACAAAAGTATTAGCATAAACATATACTTAAACGTCCCATGTCATGGCCATTTCCACTGATCATAATTCCATTGTTGAGGTCTACTAGAATAGATTTATATTGTGTAATTTTCCAAACTCACATTGGTTTCTCATACAGCATCTCTGTAAACTAAGTGTATTCACTGAATTTCACTCTCTGCCTTTAACGGCTCGTTTTAGCTCCAATAGCTCCAGCCCCCACCCTCCCTGTGAGCACAGTGTGCTCTGATTGTGACTAATAAAGAGCAGTTTGATTATTGAGTATTATTCTGTTGATCGATGTCATTATATTTGGTGAAAAGCACATAATGACTTGTTTATGACTCGTTTTGTCAAAGTTTAGGACTTGGACTTGACTTGAACTTGCCCATCCTGACTTGAGACTTGACTTGGACTTGAGCGCAAAGACTTGAGACTTGACTCGGACTTGAGCGCAAAGACTTGAGACTTGACTCGGACTTGCAAAACAATGACTTGGTCCCACCTCTGACGTGTACTAACTAGAGTTAGGAGAAGGGACCACATTACTCCTGTTCTGGCTGCCTTACACTGGCTCCCTATAGAACAGAGGATAGAATTTAAAATTCTTCTTCTCGCTTACAAAACCCTTGATGGGCAGGCGCCATTGTTGTTGGTTGTTCCTAGAGTCTCTAAAAGTACAATGGGAGCCAGAGCCTTTTCTTATCAAGCTCCACATTTGTGGAATCAGCTTCCAGTTTGTGTTCGGGAGGCAGACAGCCTATCCGTTTTTAAGAGTAAGCTTAAGACCTTCCTTTTTGATAAAGCTTATAAGTGATAAAATAAAATAATCTAATAAGAGTGCATTGACGTAGATACGTTGTGCCTCTTCACCTATACATTTTAGTTCTTACTCTTTCACTTAAATCCAAAAAACTTAGATCTTATATTTAACACTTTATCCTCAACCTTTCCCCTCTCTGACCTCTCAAGGTTTATTAGAGGGTAACAGGTTGCAGAGAAGGCCTAGATCGGCCCGGGGAGTGTGAGACGTAGTCACTGACCTATCTCCTTACCTCTGACAAATTCAGGTTCCAGTGGGGACCTTTCTCCCTGTGTGTGCCTCTCCACTTCTGTTTCCTACTTCTTACTTGCTATCCTTTTCCCTCAACCTATCCTAAGGGAGTGCATGTATGTAGACACGTTAGTTTAGCTGCTATAGGCTTGGACTGTTGGGGGGGGGCACCACACTCCGACTTTCTGTCTGTCTGTACCTGTGTACTCATGTTCCGATTAACCCAGCTTCCCCCAAATCTCTTTGTGTGTCCATATATACGCCGGGATCCTGAGTCGTGGCTGAACCTGTCTCTGTGGTCCTGCCTGACTCTCATCATACTACTTCCCTGATGACTCCCACCAGATTGCTGACATCCTCGTGGATTCATCTTCCTATTATAGACACATGCATTTCCAAACATTTGGACTACCTATGTTGTAAATGTATTATCTTTTCGATTTACACACGACATCTATTGCACGTCTGTCCGTCCTGGGAGAGGGATCCCTCCTCTGTTGCTCTCCCTGAGGTTTCTCCCATTTTTTCCCTTAAACTGTGGGTTTTCTCTGGAAGTGTTTCCTTGTACGATGTGAGGGTCTAAGGACAGAGGGTCTAAGGACAGAGGGTGTCGTATTGCCATACTGATTTCTGTACAAACTGTGAAGACCACTGAGACAAATGTAACATTTGTGATATTGGGCTATATAAATAAACATTGATTGATTGATTGATAAACTGGAGTGGCAAATGATCAGCTGAATGACCCACCATCAAGTGCTTCATCCAAAAGGACAGGAGGATGGACTTTGTGTTTAAGTGATTTGATCATCAAAGGTAGGCCTAAGTAATTTTCGTGCCGACTTAATTCATTTGTAATTGTTACTTGGCTGTGGGTTCCCTGTCATGATAGGTGTTTATATAAATGGTGTCGTTCTGTGTGGTAGAGGGTCGCTGTCATTGATGCGTTTTGCACCCCGCGCCGCTGTTTTGATATTCCGCTGAAGTATACGCTGTGACGTAATAACTCTTCTTTTTTTCCAAGGGAAGGGGGGGAGGGGGTCAGAGGGCCTAGGTATAAAAGTCACGGCTCGCCACTGCGTCTGAGTGCATTTATGAAAGAGTCTGTATCCAGTGAAGGTGCCACTTCAATGTGGATTGCTCGTATGGCCATGCAGGTAAAAATGACACCGTACCTCTTCACTAGGCTTCTTCTATTCTTCACTTCAAACGGACCAAAATAATCCACTCCAATCCATTCGTCTGGAGCAGGGGTTCTCAAAGTTTTGATGAGTGAGGGCCAATTTAGGTACCCAATATTGGATTGAGGGCCGCCCAAGAAAAAACGGAACACAAAATAATTCCAAAACAAATCCTTTCTTTATTGTACTAACCAATTATACATGCAGTATACATTAAGATTAATCAAACATTAATTTGTCTCAAAAGTGCCTTGCAAACACACACACGCAAACACACACATGCAAATACACATACACAAACACGCACACGCAAATAACCACAATCACACACACGCCTTTTTACATACCTATATATACAAACAAACACACATACATGTTGTGTACATATCTTGGCATTCACCTCCTATTTACAATAAACATCATTTGGAGTATACATCTTCTCTGGCATTTTAATCAGATGCACCACAGCGGCTTCTCATATAATTTCTTACCAGTCAACTAGTGACTCATCCAAAACAACTTTCGAGTTTTTTTATTTAAAAAAAAAGAATGTTTGTCACATTAACTATCGCGGGCCGCCAGAAACATTTCCGAGGGCCGCCATTGGCCCGCGGGCCGCACTTTGAGAACCCCTGGTCTGGAGTAACTCTTTCAGAAGGTAAATCTGCCATTTATTGGGACATTGGCTGAGCATTCAGTCTCCGACAAGTGACACACTTAGATAGAACTCTCCGTATGGCTGTACTAGTGCCAGTGATCCAGTATTTCTCTCTCAGCTTAATAACACATGGTTACATCCACCATGTCCAACTTCTTGATGAATATGTCTGAGATAGGGCAATCATTGGCTAGTATGACGAGATGTTTAGCCTCTGCGGGCATAGATGACCTACTCAGTCGACCACCAACTCTTAGGACATCATCTTCCACCAGTGGGCATAGTCTATAAATGTGGCTAGAACCCATAACACTTTTGCCCTTTTGCAGTCTGGAAAGTTCATCCGAAAACGTTTTCCTTTGACAGAACTTGATGATTTCCAATTCAGCCTTCTCAAGCTCCGCTACTGGCAGGCAACTGGAAACTGTCTCCTTCTTGAAAATGCTCATATCTTTCTCCAATATCTTTCTTTGTTGTTCAACATCTAGAGCAGATTGTGCAAGAGCGATGTTTAATTGTTTCTTATTCTGGGCACAAGACAAGAGCCATCTCTTAAACCTCAGGATCCAAGCAATGGACTTCCTCAGAACAGTCCACGAAGAGAAATAATGGATCATGCAAGTCACAGCATCAACCTCTTCACTGGCCTGCACTGCGTTCACTGCAACAGCTTTCTTGACCTCAGGGTCACCTGATGAAACTTGGTGGACATTTTCAGGATTGACAGGCCACATACTCTCTGGTTGAAGGAGAAAACGTGGACCTGACAACCATGTTTCGTTCTTGAGAAATGCGTCCACTTTAGCACCTCTTGAGGCCACATCAGCTGGGTTGTTGGCACTGTCTACAAATGTCCAGGAGCCGCTGCTCGAAGTTTTCAGAGAATAAGAATAGGAAAATCAGCATAAAAAGTAAGCAGAGGCAAGAGCAAGCGGAAAAGCGTCTGCACTGTAAGAAAAATAAGCAAGAAGACGTGTCTTTCTCCTAGACTCCTAAAGACTCCTAAAGGATCAAAGATGGAGCTTACAGTTGAGAGAATTCCTCGTCTGGTGAGTGGTCGGTCCTTGATAACAATTCTGAACTTAAAGGTATCAGACTGAATGCACCATTCCACACCAAGTACTCTCTCCACAGGTAGCAGATCTTTGTTAATGTCCAAGCCTTTCATGCCCTTAGCTCTGTGACTTCCAGGTATTGCAGCTAGAACATTCCATCTGTTGCTTATCCATTTTGTAAGCAGAAATCCACCTTTAGCACAGATAGAGACAAGGTCATGATAGCAAGACACTGCTTCCTCTTCCGTAGCCACTGAAACCAGACAATCATCAACATAGAAGCAATATAGAACTTTATCCAGTGTTTCCTTGCTAAACTGCTCCTTGTTGTCTTCAGCACATTTCCTGAGAGCGAAATGTGCACAACTTGGAGAGGATGTCGCCCCAAAGAGATGCCCATCATTCTGAAGTCAGTGAGGTCTTGATTTAAATCCCCATCTGGCCACCAGAGAAACCTCAACAAATCAGCATCTTCAGGTGGTACCCTCAGTTGGTGAAACATGGATTCAATGTCTGCCATGATCACCACTGACTCTTTTCTGAATTTGGTCAGCACTCCCAACAATGAACTAGTCAGATCTGGTCCCTGAAGGAGCTGAGCATTAAGAGATGTTCCCTGGAAACTTGCCCCACAGTCAAATACAACGCTTTTCACAACTCAAAGACGCTTTACAGTGTGAGGGAGGGTAGACAAACAAGGACAGGCAAACAAGTAAGTATAGTAAAATAAAATAAACAAAAAAAGGCAGTCAAGAGGAAGTTGATTGAGAGGGGGGGGGGGGGGC